>CM076577.1:116345599-116623393 GCA_034641835.2 Pinus albicaulis | reverse complement strand
CCCCATGCCGCGCCTGGTGGAAGGACAAGATCTGGATCGCCACGAAAGTCCATCCCGGCATAGGGATAGTCATCCACAATGATGATTTTTTCTCTCCACCATAGGAAGAACTCATCATCCCAAGTGGTTCGAGGAACTTCACTTTCCCCCAATCTCTTCATCATGTCTGCCCAGCGGGCTATTCTTGGGTCTCTTGGGTTGCTGATGGTAGAGATCACTCTGGGTCTCAGCGCTGGAATCTTCTCGAAGAAGAATGTCATCAAAATTGTACCATATCCAAAATGTTTTGTCTTTGCCTTTCGGATAGAAGCCAATTGTTGCTTCATGTTCATCAGTAGAGCCGTGCACCAATCATATACATGAGTTAAGCATTCCACTGCTATACTCATTTGCGTCCTAGATGCCTGGTGTAGAGAAGCTGATCCTGCTACTCTCCCAATGGTAAAAAGGAGGATTTTTATGTGCAAGTCTCTTAAATCTTTGATCGCAATTTGAGTTCCAACTTTCTTGGAACCCTCTACGCAGTACACGTGGACGTAATCTTCCACGGTTAGCCCTCCCAAAGGCTTACCATGCAAGTCTACTGGCTCCCCCCTCCGGGAGAGTCCAGTAATAAAATATATATCTTCCACTTCGATGCGTATAGGCATCTGATCTATAATGAAGCAGTCTTCTTCCGGTTCCCAATAGTTCACAAGCATTTCGAGCAACTGGACATTACTCTTCATATTTGGCATTTTGAAAAACTTGAGCAATCCGCAATTCTGAAGAATATTCATTGATACTTGGTCCTGCATGACTTCATTGTCTATAGCACTGTGTTCACGCTCTCTCCATGATATGGTCATCCTGCAAAATTTCAATAATTCGTTCATTAGCTACGCATTTTTCATTTTGGGTTGCGCATACGCGACTTTCTTTGTGCACAGTCGCGTATATACGCGACTTGGTCATTATCAACTCGTGTATGCGCAAACCCGTGATTTTTAGCAAGTGATTTCATGGTGAAAATTCCTAATTTTTAAATTATGAACGGAAAAAATGAATAGCAAGGATGGTTTATGAGCTTACCTGACAAATTCGATGAAGCTTGATGGTCAGTTGCTCCTGTTTTGACGAAAGAGGCTTTTTCTCCAGAGCACTTTTTCCCAAATCAGCAATGTAACAATGAACCAAATATGAGGTAATTTGTCTATTTATGCCCAAAAAGTTGAAAATTTTCGCAAAAATTTGTTATGCTTATTTTTTCAATCTATCTTAAGCTGCATAACCCGAATGCTTGGAAGTGCCCAGATTGGTATATTTTCAGGTACATTTTGACGAATTTGAGATTTTTCCCGGTTTTTGATCCATGACTGCTGACCCGTCATGGCAGGTATATGATCTTCACTGGCATATAGGTTAGGGAATCCACTTTCCATTGCATTTTGCATACTAGCCTCCATTCTGATCACTTTCCATAGGGTCAATCCCATCAGGTCATGAGTATTACACAGCCATTTCACTCGCCGATTATTTAATCATGACTTGGTGGTAGAGCCTTCCTTTACATGGGCTTCCTAGTTAGTTCCTCGCTATCACTTGTTGCCCATGCTGCGTTTTATGTAGGCTCGAGAGTCCTCTTTAGTCCCACCATGACTTATGTGTTGAAGCTTCATTCTTCTTCTTCCTCACTATAATTTTTCTGGCTATTACCCTAGAGGCTCCCTGGTGTTGTTGAGTTGTATTACTGCATTGCATATTGGCTACTTGTTTATCCTAGCCTTTAGCTGGCTTCATTTGGACTTAATGTTTAAGCCAACTTTTGACCTTGTCTATCTGTACAAGTTAACCATTGCATGCATTTAGCTATCGCGACTTGACACCCTTTTACCCATGGATGGAACATGCCTCTAAGTATCGCTTACCAGTTTCCGCCACCTTGCATTGAGCATAGGATCGTTCCAATCCCAGGAACTAGTGCATCTGTTTCTTGATACTCGTTCTATCCATTGTACCATAGCATTCTTTTATTCTTTTTTAGGCTTATTATATGAAAAAGACAAAAAAATCAAATATAACAAAAAGAGCGGGAACGGGATGTAACTTCGTTGTTTGATGGCAGTACAGTGTCAGTTTGTCGCCCTTGAACAAAGCATATACACTTATATATATTTCCTACATTTGGGATGGTTTTAGTTTTGACCTAGGTTCAACCTTTACCTTGTTTCACTTGTCAGTCCTCCCCCGGTTGGTTATCTCTTCCAATCATATGGAGAGTTTTTTCTGCCTCCTGCATAACAGACTTATACAGTGTCACTTTTTACTGCCATGGTCATCACGAGTCATGCTTTTGTTCAAGGGAAGTCTAACCAGAGTCGGCCATTCTGCGGTGTCTCTTGACTCATTATTCAGTCGGCCTTCCCGGTCTTGTCAGTATCTTGTTCTATCACATCAGATGTTTTGGTCCTTTGCTCGTGCTAGTTTGAGAAGGTCTCCATTGACTTCTTGCTAGCGGGTTTGTCTCTTATCGACTACAACACATTACTCTGAGAGCAAACCTAGAGCCGCACCCTAGCCCTATTTCCATCATTGATAGGTGACCTTGTGCTCAGCATTTGATCATCATTATGGGTCTTTGACTGAGTGGTTTCCCCTGTGTTCGACGTCAGCATACATTATCACACTTGGGATTCATGCAGTACCTTGATTTCCATTTGACCCTATTGGTGGATATCTCGCCTCTGTGTCAGCTTTCATTATTGGTTGGTTCAGAGGGTTTCTTCCGTGCGCTAGCTTCATCTTGTGCATGTCAGAAATGTACTTCGGTTTGGTTCCATCACTCTACTTCGTCCGATTCCTTCCAAATCTTGGCCTACGGGTTACACTCGCGCTGGACTGATGTGGGATGCCTTAATGCCTTCCTTCCAGCAGATCTTTTCCCATCGACTTCGACTCATTGCTCTGGGAATAAGGTCTAGAGTCTTTTTTTCAGTACCTTAGGGTTTGCAGTCATCAGTGGCAGACTCTTCACTATCGACAGTGGGGATTCATCATTGCCTCCTGATTGGTAGATTCTTTCAAGTGTTCGACTTCAACTCATTCATTCGCACTTGTTAGATTGTACTGGGGCACCTTGACACTCATTTTCATTATTGGTGGGTTGTCTTGCGTTGGTTAACGGTATACATTATTGACCGGTAATCCAACGATTTCTCACATGGTCGACTTCGGCTCATTTATTCCCATTGTGTAGAATTGTGCCATAGTGATCGGTGAAGAACTCGGGTTGCATCAGCATTCCTCGGTTCACTATTGACAGTCCATTCAGTTTCTGCCAGTGATGCCGTTCACCCTTATATGTTGCAGTGTCAATACAACAACATCCTATATGTTGGCTCCCGAGTTGCGTGATTGTACCGTTTATTCCACCTCTTATGATTTGGTACTTGGAGATTCAGTTACTTATCTAATTAGACATCCAGTTTCAGCATCATTGATCAGCGTTCTATATGTGATACTTAGACATTGATTATGACTTGTACTTCCGGGCCATGCTCAGATGATTCATTATGTACCTTCAGTTTAGCTATACTTGTATACATGTTGGATCTATTCAATACTTTCGATATGATGTATCATTGACTGAGCATGGGTATGCCCGCCTCAGCATGGGTTGACTCTTTGTTTTCTTTCATTGGTTTTTAGCAGGCTGAAATCTGGTGAAGTCCTCTCTTGTCCTTGCGAAGTTCTTTCTATGTGCATAATACATTTCGGCCATCATGTACCCCTTCTAACCTCATATATTAGGGGGCATCTGTTATAGCATCATTTTTCACCCTCAGGTGATTCATGATTGTCTTTATGGCTTTGGGCACCCATTCCCACAGACTTGAACAAAATTCATTAAAAAACAGTGTTAAAATTCCCATACGCGGGTATGCCCAGACTTTTCCGCGTGTATACGCGAGTCCACATGTACTTTTCCGTGTATGCCATTAAAATCATTAAAAAATATATAAAAATTCCCTATTTTCGGGCTGGGTTGATGGTTACTCCAGTAGTTCAACCACCCCAGCACGTGGCCAACTGTTTCCAACTAATTGAAACTACTTTGAGGGAGTATAAAAGCCCCTCATGTGCATGGCCTAAGGGAGAGAGAAATTTTATAGATATTATACTCTGTTGGAATCCCAATTCAAGTCTGAATTCCCGTGCCTCCCGCACTTTCCCAGATTTATACAGGAAACCCCTGTTTCCTGGAGATGTTCATCCATTTATATGCCATCTCGAGTGCACAAATCCTGAAATTATCTTAGCGAGGCAAGGGTGGGACGGATCCGAACGATAGTCTATTCGAAGATCGTGGAAAGATTCAGGTGATCTCTCCACTTTTACTACTGTACATGCTGTTCGTAATAATGAAGAACCATCTTGTTCCTGAACTTATGTGTTAATGTTTACTTATATGTGTGAAACGATTATCATTTAAGCATTTATTATGGTTTATATAATGTTTCACATGGCTTGCACTAACGTTTAGGAGAATTATATGCTGTACAACTAGGTTTCCATGCTTGTTCTTTCTTGTTTTCCAGGTTGAAGGAGGAAGAAGGGTTGCTGGGGGTTTGGACCCCGCGGGATCTACATCGAACGTAGGACTACGAGTGAGTTCTACTATCGTTGTTATCTAGTTTTTTTCATTCAAGTATGGTTGTGTGTGAGTCCTTCTGAATGGCATGCCCTGCTCTGTGGAGGTTTTGACCCAACAAACCTCTAGGGTGTTTTTCCCCGAGGGGTTGCCTTCTAGGGAAAAAAACCCTAATCTAAACATAACTTCTACCGTCAGATCATTTGCCTAATGAACGGCCCAGATTGACTAGAAATTACTATACTTTTACAAGGCAATTTTATATATGTTTTTAGCTTCGGGGGCGCTGCCCCCGAAAACCCCTGCCAGGGGGGGGCTCCGAAAAGCACTGCCGCCCCCCCTGGAACCCACACGACAACAATTAATTACGGGCGGCGTTGCTGCCCCTTTTAAGGTACAGGGGTCCAATGCTATGATACAAAGTAAACAAGATAATCAGGCTCCACACCCAACAATCGGGGGACACAGACTATTATGCTAAGTATGGCACCCGAAGAGGAGGAAAGGGAGCAAATATTGAGTTAATTAACAGGCCAAAGATCAGATTCACTTGCTATCTCATTGCTAGCAAGACGATGAGGCATTACAAAAAAGGGGAGTTCACATTAGACACAATTTCGGTTGCGGAGCACTATGTCCAGGGGACCAGACTAAACTGGTGCTCCTTCCTGCTGAAGGAACTGTTCGAGGCTTGTGAAGACAACTATAAGAGGGCAACTGGGTTTATATACGGGTATTTGATCATGGCGCTGGACATGTGGAAATTGACGTTCCCCAGCATCAGGATGCCGGTAGAGATAGCAGAGGACCAGCCTGTGGCAATGAAGTATGTGCCGTGGAAGGTGTTTGGAGATCCTAGCACCAAAGATTTAAATGCAGAAGCCTTCAGAGTTTGGTATGGTCAAATGGTCGACGTATTATTCAATCAACAGAGAATTCCAAGGAGCCTACCGGATGGATATAGTGAGCAAGTTTGGTTCGGAATCACGCATAAGCATACGTTCTTCAGGCCTACATGCATACCAGAAAAAACGTTCCAGATGAGGCCCCTGAAGTTCCAAATTGATGAAGCAGCCTTCCACACAGAAGTCTCTTCATGGCCAGGAGTGGCGATGGATATTAGAGATGGAGTGTACACGTACTTCTTTGATGGAATGCTACCAAACCAGTTTCCGGGAGAAACGTTAGAGGAAGCAGCAAACAGGATGTCAAACATGCAGCTCTTCCCAATTATTCAGCAGCTGAACACTAAGGTAAACAAATTTAATAAGGTAGTTCAAGTACTAGCAAGTGATGCTATTCCGTTTCCAACTTTTTTTAGAATTTCATGCATCCCAGTATAACCCATCCCCCAGCACAACCTCCATATTTGCACCCATCCCCAATGTATTGTTCAGATCACCACCCCCAACAACTACAACGCTGATGGGGAAGAATAAAGCTGCTAAACCAGCAACGACACTGAAGGCCAAAAGGGCCAAGGTTGCAGAATCAACTCCGGTGGTCGACCTCATAGGAGAGGATCCACCTCGACAGTTAAGCGCAGGGGTACTGATCCAAGAAGAGCATATAGCTGAGACAGAAGAAGCAAGCGGGTTGCCACCCCACACCCCCATAAATCCCCTTGAGTTTTTGAACATCTGCATATTTCCTCCCCACCTAGATCAACTGCCGCCCACCACCTCATCCATTCCCCGAGAACCCCACAACTCTGCACCATCCACTTCATCAGCGACGGTGTTCGATCTAGTCATCAGAAGAATAAAAAATGGGAACCACGGAATTGAGGTTAACTCGAGTATAGAAGTAGTACCCCCAATTAGCCCAACCGTGACTCTGCAAACTACTTTTACCAACCTCATCAATCAGTTAGAACAGTCAATTGAAGACAGAGTTGGGCCACTCCCCGAGAAGACTCCACTCCAACCACCCAACCTAGCAAGTCAAGGAGGGAAACCAGAGCTAAACATGGTAGACTCGAGTGACCGAATACCATAGAAAACCCTGCCACCGTCACCTCAGGACCAGTCAGCAAGATCGGTTGCCAGCAGACAACCACTCCTGGAGCGAATTCCAGATCAGGGTACCTCCAGTTGTGTTAGCATGGAGACATGGGGGACAGCTCAGTTGTACCATTTCATTCAAAGGGCAGTACAGCAGGCCGAGAAGCTCCACTCGGAACTACAACAGAAATGCGAACAACAACAGCAGTAGATAAGCACGCTTACTAAATAGTGTGAACAGATGACGATGGAAAAGAAGAAACTACAGGGACAACTGGAAACAGTGACCAGTGTTTTCAGGGAAGTGTGGCCTGCAGTAGCAGCCCACAGCAGTCAAATACCAGACGACATGTAGGAGACGGATGTAGTAGGGAGGGCGGTCCACCTCAGGGTGGCATATTCAAATATTCACCAAGAAAATGTAGAACTCAAAGCGGCGTTGGCAGCCCGACCCGCATTACCCGACCCAACGGTTGTATACTCGGCACAAATATCAGAAAGACAAGGCCAAGTAATGAGAATGCAGGAAGTTTTGAGTACTGTGGTAAGAGAGGCATACAACCTATTGAAGGGTCTGCAAGAATTCTCAACATCCTTGACCATGAAAGCACAACAGGTCTCGTTACAACTATAACAGTTCTCCGAAGAAATCCAGGAAGCCACATACCTGACGGGACTTGACCAGCTCTACGCCCAGGCAGATGTGTTCGAGGTCCAAATCCAGCAAATAGAAGAGACCTCAATGGCGGCCAAGTAGGCCATCCGGGAGCTTCGGCAGCCCGTAAAAATTAGCGCTCAAATGATGCAGCAATTGGCCTCGGAGGCCAATACGCAGATCAACACAGTGTTTGGCGCCTTGCCGCCGAATGCAGGGGAGGAAGTTGTCACAAAAATGACGACTAAGACTGAAGAACTAATGCAAGGGTGGCAACAAGCCATGGCAAACTTCCACAAGCTCAAAGCATCAGCTCTAACCAAGGTTCCAGAGTTGGGCCCCTTGTTTGGATAACCAGGAGGAGGCAGACAGACAAAACAAGGCGCAGGGCCGAGTTGATCCATGGAGATAGAGATAGTGCAGGACAATTGACTCGGGGCAAGTCAATAGGATGTGGTCAAGGCCTGTTGGGGCCCTTGTTTTGAAACGTAACAGATTTTGATTTGCAGCGAGTACGTGGCAGAACGCAACCAAAGTAAGCGAAAAGGTTTCAAGGTTGCAAAGGTGCAAAGAACAGATGTCGCAGCTGTTGCGGGAGTAGGCACAAATGGAAGAAGAGTGCAGAAGGAAACAAGCAGTGAACTCCCGATGAACTGAAAGAAATGAAAGACATCTGAGAGAAATAAAGGAGGAACTTCCAGTTGCGCTGGTAGCAGAACAAATAGGCAGCCAACCAGCAGGGAAGCAGGTTGGTGCAGACGGGGATAGGCAACAGGGAGCCCAGGATGGCTCTGCCTATGTTGGACTATGCTCCATTCCTCTGTATCTGTATTTTCTATCTGTTCAGTAGGGCGTATTGTATTATGTTCTGTTTATACTCATGTAGCTGAGTTTTGCAATAGTTCGCCACTGATGGCTAATGTTTAATTTATTCAAAAGTGTTGTTCCGAGTAATTGTTATGGTTTTGAGTGAATGGTTTTGTAAGCACCTTTTAAAATTTTATTTACTGTAAGTCTGAATGCTTCCCCGAGAGGTATATGTTATGGAATGTTCTGTTATGGTTGGTTAGACTTTAGCTTTGCTTTGATTCAACTATATTGACACTGCTGGGATGATACCGATCGAATCCCCATCACAGTAAGGTCGCGGCACGCCTCGGGTGAGACTCTCTGCCCTTCAGAGCAGAGTGCAAATGCTGGCGTGAAACTAGACTACAACGGAAACCCTTATTGGCTCTTACACCTGAACCCGGGTCTTCTCTGCGAGACCTGTTCTCTCGCCAACACAAGGCAAATATGATTAGGGTTACAGTCCATTCAATGGGGCAAAGGAGGTAGGAAGGTTTTCACATTAGGGTTCTTGGGATGGAATGATTCAGACAGGTGAGGGGTGCCCTCCTTTTTCCAGGAGCACAGAGTTGCCTCTGGTTTGCAACTTTCGCCTTCTTTCTTGGATTTTCGTGCTTTAGCTAAGGTTGCTTGATGATGGAAAGAACAAATGAGATATATTTTGATGTATTTTGGGTTTAAATACTTTGTGGGATGTGATTTTTATGATTTTAAAACCCACTTGTTCAATGTTCAATTTCACTTTTAAAACCTTGTGAAATACCCTTTAACTCTGTCTTGTTTGCTTTGTAGATTGATCATGTTGGAGTAGGAACTCTTCATATTTTGAAGTTTGATGTGTTTGTCATATGGGAATGAGTTGGTAGCTTTGGGAAACTAAGTACTTATAACAAATAATGGACATAAAATTACATAAATAAAATAAAATTTCATCTTTGTCTTTTGGAATAAAATTATATTTTGGAATGAAACTCACACTTGAAATCAAGATTACAACTTTGGAAACCATTTTTACATGCTTTCAAATCCTCTTTAGATGGTAAAGGGATATTATTTGTATCACTCTCATACTTTTGCTGACCTTATACAATGAAATGGTGTTTTATTTGTACCTTGGAAAAATGAAACCTAGAGACCTAATGAAGACCTTAAATGACCAGACTTCATGGTGACCTAATTGACATAATGACATGATTAAATGGACTTTTATGACTGAAGTATGCTCAGCAAGGCATGAAGGTGGGCCAACAAGTATGAATTTTTGAAGAAGAGTGAATTTTTTTTGACCAGGGCTAGCATTAGTGAGTAAATTTTTTGCATGACCTAAAGGAATGATACAAAATTTATGAGTGGGACTCCTAAAATGATATGAAAAGAGTATTTTTGGTCACTGATGGCAATATGCAAATACTGACACTATCATCACTAATAGATCCACCCATTTAGATTTGTACATTAGAAAATGTTGACCTTGCAAAAGTCATTTTTCTTGTTTTTCACTTTGGGTTTTGATTATAGGGGATTTTATATGGTATTCTCTTCACAAAACTTATGGCAAGAACCAAATCTAGCTTCATATCCCATTTTCACGAAAATATATTTTATAAATTTACAATTTCTTGTCAATTTTTTTCTTGCTGTTATTTTCATACTTGTGTAAAGTTACACTATCACATTATAATAATTTCGCATATTAGTGTCCATACTCAAGCGATTTATACCATCACTTTTATACCTATTCTTTTCAATATTAGACATGGACACTTCCCTATCCTTGGGGAGGTGTCCTCCATGTTTCCTTGGCTAGAGAGATTTGTGGAGTATAAGGGAATGCCTAAGGATACGTTGAGTTTATCCCACGCCTATATGGAGGATTGGGGATGTTCCTAGATGGTTTTAGGAATGCATGAACACCTCTTTTATAAATTGATGCTCATGTGCGAACACTTCGCCATGAAAAAGACACTCATGAGTTTGAAATTTAGACCATGATAAATATTTTCTATGTAGTTCAAGTTAAAATATTATCTAGAGTATTTTTATAATGGGTCATAATCATCATGAAAAATTTTACTCCCATGTTTAGTAAGTTCTTGCATAAGATATGTACTCATTTTTGAGTGGTTTTAGATATTTACAGAATAAGTTATTTTAGACCTCTTTTAAGAATGACTACTTTGTTGAGTTGTATCATGGTTATATGTTCTAGAATCTACATTTCTTTATTTTAGATAGTTTAAACCAATTTTACATCCTCACCTCCCTATGCCTAGGAAATTTGTGGGTGCCTTCCAACCATCTTTGAAACTCGTTCCCACACCCTCAATCTCAACGCCACCAAGTTTTTTATGGATATAAATATTTTAAATGACACTAAAATTGATATTTAAAGGTTGTGTTTGATAAATTTTTAAACATGTTTTACATCCCAATATAACAAAGATGTGGTTTTTCCAACTTCAACTACTCCTTTTACACACAAACACTCTAATTTATGGTTTCATAGAGAATGATAATAGAACTAACAATCACAAACATTTCCATACACACATTAAAAATAAATACATATATTTGAGAAAAATTTCTCTTCTCAGTTTTATTAATTGTCATAATTATGGTCTCGAGCCTTTGACTTTCCTACTTGGATCTTGACTAGTGCTCTACTCTCTACAATCTAACGTAGTGAACTCAATGTTTATCTTATTTATTCATATGACTATTCTTCTTTTGGTCTTTATGTATCTCTTGGTCTCCTAACCTTTCATTTCCTCTTTAGCTTCCATTTCCTTATGTCCATGGATCCATATTACGTTCATGTTGTTCAATTCTTTTCTATATTTTATCATGATAGTTTCCTTCCATGCCAATCCATGCACTCCTCACACATCTTTGTTTGTTGTTCTTCATTACACAACATTCACTCTTTTGGTTTCCTCTTTCCTAACTCAATTTGAATTATCCTCATGCATGTTTGGATCCTCATCACATGTCATCTTAAATTTCCTTAGATCATTTTTAGGTACACTTCAAATTTTGTGTCCCCCCTAACCAATTCTCTACATATTTCCTTTATTATTCTTGTGTTAATTCTCCTTGCGTTATTACTATGATTCTTTCTTGATTTAGTTTAATTTCACCTTAACACATGTTTGAAGCTGACACTTGGGAACTATTCATAGAATCTTACATCACAAACATCCCCAAAGAGGTCCCACTAGACATCTCTATTTACACCTCATAAATTTTTCCCCTCAAACATTTAAAATTAAGTTGCCAATAACATTGTATTATTTTCAATGACATCTTCTAAATAATTCTATATCAATGGCACCCTATATACTATTATTACCTAAAATAATTTCCATATTCATTGTAATCATTGGTTCAAATTGTTGTAAAAATTAATATCTTGAATTGAACAAATTTTAATGTTTTTACTACCCTTAGTAATGTATTAAATATCATTATTAACTACATATATTTATGTCCTTTTGTGCACATTGAATATTTTTTTACCATTTTTGGTGAAACACATTTTCATTACTATGTTTCCACGTGTACCTAAAGCATAATTTAATAGTAATTATGTATATTTTTGGCTAAATCATTGAAAAATATAAAGAGATGCCACTATGAAAATTATTAATATCAAGAAAAGAGTTATCATAATGAAATTTTAGAGAAATTGAGATATAAGTAAGAAAAGAATACGAGAAAGTTAATATACTATAAAGAAATCATTAACTAAGTGTTAATATCTATTACAACCAAATTCAAAGAAAAAATCAATGTATTATAAAGAAATCATTAACTCCAAGTTAAAAGATCAACAATGTTTTTTTACAATAACTAGCTTAAAAAAGAAAATTAACATTATCAAATTAAATAAAAGTTTTATAATGACATTTAAGTTGGAAAATACTTTAAACTTAAATATATATATATAATAAAAATGGAAAATAAGATCCAGTTCTTTTTAATAATTTTATCTATACACATATTAAATCTTATTTTCATGATATTTGCAACAATATTTAATTCACTCGTAAAATCGAAATAAAAATAATAATAATAATTATTATTCAATTTAAAAAAAAACACATTAAAACAAATTAGTTCATTATTAATTTTTTATAAATGATAATCCTCACCAACATTATTATCAAATTCAAATATAAAAAATCCAAAAAAAATAATAATATTCAACATTAACATATACCATCGATAAAATATCATTAAGGATCATCACTTCAATCACATATATAAACTCAAATTGGTTATTATTAAATAAAAAATCCATATTATCTAATTATTATTTGGATATAAATAAATCCATATCATATATTAATTATTATTTTCTTATATACAAAATAATGAATTATATAGTTAATATTTATTATTTGGTCTTGTCTTTATTTATTAGTTTATTTTATTTATTTTATTAATAAAATAAAGGGACAATCTAATATTAACATAATATGGAGTTTTTATTTTTGAGTGAGATTGTGATTTATTTTTGTTTAAGATGTGTTTTTGAATACATAAATAGATTCAATATTTTGTAAAACCCTGGAGGTACTCAAACTTTGCAAATTACACAACTAAAACTTATAATGAAAAAAAATCCCTACAAAATTTTAAGCAAAATTGATTGAAAAGATGGGTGGAAAAAGGAAAAAATATCTATTAGTGAGACTCCACTTAAAATAAATGTTAATATTGAAAAAAATTAACATCAAATTAGAAATGTAAAAAATTATTTTTTTTTTCAAAATTTTGAAAAGTTGCAATTTCAATTTCTCATTTGGCAAACATTAGGAATGACATGACATAAATACACAATCCTTGGCTTCAATTATTAGTTAAATATTACATTTTAAGAACAACTTAAATAAAAAAAAAATCAATACCACAACACTACAATAACATCTGTTCTTTGTGTTCAGATCTATGAGGGGGATAATATGCACTCATTCAACACTTCACTTGATTATATGGTTTCTTTGGGAGACATTTGCAACCAAGACAAGGGAATGTTTAGCTCGCATGCCCCCAAGGCATGCATCCTCTCATTCTATGCCTCATATTGTGATACACGTACCCCCCTTGCTTGAGTACCCTAAAAAACTCATGTTCCTAGAAAAAATTGACCTCTAATACCATTGTTTGATAACCAAGACTTTTAAGAAATAATGTATAGCACAGAAAACATAATGCAAATGACTAAGATGCACTAAAACAATGTAATGCAAGCTTATTAAAATACACAACATTGAAAAATAAATATGCAACAAATACACATAATTAAAATACAAAAAACACACATTCACACTCATCTTTTAGAATGGTTCACCAACTGACTGTATATTTCAGACATTCCATCCAACCGTAGGCTTTATTTCACAATCACTCTCTACAACATGGGACCCTCAAACTAAGGGTATGCTTCTATAAGGATGGGTGCCTAGGAAAACTCACTCATAGATAGTCACCTCCTAATATTTCTCTGCTCACAGAGTCACACAACAATAACAACTATCGCAATTACTCAACCAATCCCATCAACTCCTAGCTCTCTTTTCTTTTTAACCTGCACAAACTAGGGAAAGAAAAATTCAATGATAAGAGCTCCAAAGACTCTTAGCCATGCAAAGTTTCATCATCGATGATAATGTATCAATGCATTCAAGCATCTTCTCATGTTGGAAAAATATCAAGTATTAACACACAACCATTGACAAAGTATCTCTATAATAGAATGAACCTCCTTCTCTCCTTCCATAGAGAAAGAATAATGAATGCAATAATTATGTATGAATTTACCTAGAACAACCAAATTTTGTCTGTTAAATATGCATGCTCTAAAAATTACACATGGCTTCCCCAAGAGGCTCACATAACTATTTTTTTCTCAAATAATTGAAATATGGGTATATTAAACTATAAGTAAGTAGGTCTAGTCTCTCTAACCACGTCCTTATTGTGGGATCATAACCCCTATAACTCTTTTCCTTGTCATTTTTTAGTATATTTTTATTGCTAATATTTGAAACTATTACATTCGTAGGCTCTTCGACCTTTCATCATGTACAATTGTACATTATTAAACTAGGGATAAAATATCGAAGTATTATAGTCCCCTCCCCTTATGTCAACAATATATTTGGTGCTCAACACCATATAGGTGTACATATATACATAATTTACATAAAAAACTCCAAAATAGCTACCAATATGCTTCTTGCATAACATCTGTAAGTTTCCATTTCCCTTCTTTAGGGCTCTAACATGTCCACTAAATCTTACTTGTCCTATGGATTTGTTTTGGAGCACCATGACCATCCTGTCTATTATATATACTGGATGTACTGAGAAGTCTTGTTTGGTTCCACTTGAATCAAACTTCAGTCAATGACATGGTTAGGACCATTTACATATTTTTTAAAAGAACACTCATGAAACACATTATTCACTTTCATGGAAGTAGGCAATGCAAACATGCATGCATCTAGTCCTATTTTGTCCATTATTTCAAATGGAACACAAAATATGGCTTCCAACTTAGAAAAAATTCCCAAATTAAATGATATTTTCTTTAATTCACTTTCAAGAATATAGCCTCTCCCACTTTAAATAAGCTAACCATCCTGCTCTTATCTACATACCTCTTTTTCCTAGAGATGCTTTCAAAATTTTCTTAATTTTAAATATATACTTTGTTAATTTTCCACTATTCTATGCAAGAAAAATCACTTAAACCATTTTCTTCAATTAACAATTAAATTTAATCTTTCAAGGATAAATATAAATTGTAGGTAGAACAATAAATGCAGTAGAAGACAATCAAGAGAAATAACAAGAGACACAAGATTTGGTCAAAGATCAGGGAAAAACCCGAGAACGGTGACAACCTTTTCAAATTCTTCTTCTATTAGATTGTCATCAAATGTTTAGAAGAGATATGAAAATGTTCCAATTCATCAATCAAGAGTTAAAGTAAAACCTTTGACTATCCAACAAAACCAACCTATTAATATCCAAATGATGAGCCCAATATCCAAATCTGGTCAGCAACAAAAATAAGAAATTTTGGTCAAATTACATGGTAAAAATAGCAATCCCGAATGGCCAACGGTCAACAATCAACTTGCCTCCAAAAGAGCTCGGTCAACTGTTAAAAAATTTGTCCTTGAATGATAGTTAAAATGTAGCGAAAACAATCCTGCAAAATCGGTTGAAGTCAAATTCTGTTGAAATCCTAGTTGCAAAACTACATTCAACCAAGGTCAAAGTGCCTAGAAAATTTCATCCTCCTTTCCAAAGAATTCAGCCTAAAAAACAGATGCAAAATTTCAATTCAAACCAATTCAAACCACTCAAATACTGTAAAAAGTCAACGTTGGTCAAAAGCCGCTTAATGACAAATTTTTACCCATCCAAAATTCTTCTCTCTACTACTCGCATGTGTGAAAAATACCTGCAGTATTTGATAAGAAGTTAAACCTCCAAAGAGGAACACGATGTATGATGATGATGTCCAAATGAGGTTTTCTTGAATTGTATTTATATGTGATTTTGGAGGTGGATTTTCCTTGTATAGGCCGAATTGTAATTTTGTAAACTTGTGGGTTTTACTTTAAAAATAATATATTTCCTTGACCAAATTAAATTCTCCGAAGGGAAAAGAGGGTCTTCTCCAGATGAGGAAGGATTTCCAAAGGAGGGAATTTCCCCTTGATCTGCCAAATTAACACTCCCTCTTAGCTAGGGAGTAATTTCCGACTGTATCAAGAATCTCGTAATATCAACTCAGGTCATATCTCGTCTCTTCTAATCTACTGAAAACCCTCAAATATAAAGAAGAAGAATTTGAAATCATAGGGGAGCTCAAGTTACAATCCTTTATCCAATGAACTTACCAATTAAGGATAACAACCATCCTATTGTCTAATGACAACATGTGAGATACAAATTGCTATGAGAGGTAAGGAACACATACATCCTATATTCCAATGACAATGGGAGAGATACAACTTACTAGGAAAGGATCACAAAAACACTATTGAGTAGCAGGCGATATACCACTTTCCATAAAAGGTAAGGATCACATCCATCCCATTGTTTGCTGATATTCCCACATTGGCCCTCAAGAGTCTAGTGGTAGAACAATTACATACCATCACTTGAGCGATATAACACTTTCCATGAGAGGTAATGATCACAACCATCTAAAGTCATCTCAACCCATTGACCAAATGGGGTGGAACTATCCCAACAAGCCAACTTGTGGGTATGATGCATACTGGGGCATACTGTGTCTAGTCCAATTATGGTAGGGGGAGATATCCAACTTGCTATAAATGACAAGGATCATACACCCTATAGTAAAAACAGGCAAGATAATACTTACTACAAGGGGTAAGGATCACAACCATCCTATTTTCCAGAGATCTGGAAACCTCAAGAGCTTTATGGCTCAATTCCTCACCATGGGAGCTCAAACAAGGGGGAAGATCATAGCTTAGTGTCCTCAATCAACCGGGGCCCTTACCCGGGAGGGTCACATCCTTCAGTCCAAGCTTCTCTTTGAAGACCAAAAACTTCCCTTTTGACAAAGCCTTTGTGAAATGTTTGCTATCTAATTTTCAGTCGAAATGTGATGGAGTTTCAATAATCCTCTCTAAACCATGTCTTGAATATAGTGGTACCTAATCTCAATATGCTCGGACTTTTCATGAAAGACGAGATTCTTTTCCAATCAAATCCCACTCTTGTTGTTGCAATATATCAATTTTGTATACAAAATCTGCTCAAACAAGTCTCCAAAGAGCTTCCTAAACTATACAACCTAGCAAATCGCCATGCTGGAAAAAATATACTCAACCTTGGTAATACTAAGGATAACAAATTTATGTTTCCTTCTCATCCAAGATATCATGGTAGCTATAAGGCTAAAACAACATCCTGAAGTGATTTTCCCGTTAATAACATTTATAGGCCAGTTAACATTAGTATATCCATGCAATCATACATTTACAGTGTATATCTCAGACCAAGGTTAATTTTCCCATGCAAATATATCAACACATTCTTGGAAACAACCCAGTGTGCATGAAGAGGCTATGTAATTAATTGGATCAAAGTGTTAACTGCAAAACATATGTCCAGATGGGTGTTCATGAGGAGCATCAATGCCCCAATCAATTACCGATATTCAAAAGGATTCATGAAATCAGGTCCAATAATATCTCCACATAAATTCTTAAAGTTAATATCCATTGGAGTAGCCAGGGACCTGCATTCTACCATTCCAAAAATTTCCAAAAATTTCACAACATATTTTCCTTGAGAAAGGAAAATATATTTGAGATTTTTCCACACTTCTAATCCTAGGAAGTAATGCATCAAACTAAGTTTCTTTATTTCAAACTCAGAGTCAAAACCCCTCTTGCATTCGAGAATCAAAGTATCACTACTTGTCAAGAATAAATCATCAACATATAAAACCAAAATCAAAGGCATACCATGGACAAATTTTAATTAAAGTTTCAGGTTGGCATTGATTCTCATGAATCCAAGCTTCACTAGGTAGCTATCAATACAAGAATACCAGGCTCTGGGGGCTTGCTTCAATCCACAAATTCCCTTCTTCAACCTAAAAACATGAGTCTTCCTATCATGTAATTGAAAACCATGTGTTTACTCAACATATAATTCTTCATGTAGTATTCCATGAAGAAATGCAGTCTTCACATCCATCTGGTGAAGTTTCCGACCTTGGCTAGTAGTAAGGGAAACAATAGATTTAATAGTTGTGTAGTGGGAAACATGTGCAAATATGTAATCATAATACTCTGCCTATTTATGGGAGAAACCTATATCCATGAACCTCACTCTATATTTCTCAATGCTTCCATCGACTCTGTTATGGTGGACCAATTGTTAATGCAGAGAGAAGAAATCTCCCTAGATTCAATGACTAACTCTAGTAACAAACAAACAAGCCAGAAAATATTTCCTTAATTTTATCTATAATGAATCATAAACAAGAATGGGAAGAGATAGAATCCATACCTTTCAAAAAATGCCTAATGAATATCCCCGCTATGATTTGATGCAACTCCTCAATGCCTAGAAACCAAATATGCAAACATAGAAACAACAAGAGATCAAAATCATATTAAAATTAAATGTTTCAATACAACTCATATTATTGATAAAGGAAACTAGCACCTAATATCATTTCAATGTAAAAATAGAAGCAAAATAGACCATATATCAATTCCATTGGATAATATAGTGGGGATAAAAACTCATTTGTATTAATCTTGTAAATAAAGGATTTACACAACCTTGGCCTTGATGAAGTGTGGCTCCTCCCAATGATCTACAATATTATCCTTAGATGACATGCCTTCCAACCTTATTTGAGCAACATAAGTCTACCTTCAGTAATCCATACAAACCCTCTAGCCTGTGTTTGATTTGTAGGCCAAGAGGAGGAGGTTTCAGATCCTCATCTCAAGGATGAGATCCATAAAAGGTAGGATTAGGGTTTCTTAAAGAATGGGAATTAGATCCATGATAAGAGGGGTTAGGCTCGAATAAGAATCACCTCAAATATTTCATTTGGGATATATTCACCCAAAAAAGCTTCTAGATTTCACTTTTTATTTTTACTTTTGATAAGTCATGTGTGCAATTTATAGTGGAAGATAGAGCACACTTTTGCACAAGATTTAATGGTAAGAGCTGCATATGCACATAAATTGGCTAGGAAAATGTGCAAGTGACCAAAAGTAGGTTTTTGGAACTTGTTACTCGGAATTATCATTTTCTTAAAGATTTTTAAGTTCTAGCCTTGCAGGGGAATTCTTTGGAACACAATTATGGATACTGAAAGATCCAGTTTGATGGTCATTTTCCATGGTGAAAAAATGACGTGTAACAGATTTCCACCTAAAGTGCAAAGTAAGAAAGGATGTTTGAGGATTGAAGTGCTTTATCATTACAAATATTAGATCAAATACCATGGTTGGAGAAATAAAACAATCAATCAAGGGTTACAATGAAATATATATTCATGACTGAGGTAGGCATTCCCATTCTCAGAGTAAACATAAATCAATGAACCGATAGGGATATACACAAAGATCCATGTCAATAGCAGAAAAATTATGTACACAACCCTAAAAAATGGATCTATTTGCACAATCATGAATATAAAACTCCACACAACTTGGATGGATGAAACTAGATCCAGGGTCTTGATCTCCATCTCTATCGATCCATAATACAAATATAGCCATGCGAGTGAATGTCTCGAAGTCGAACATGCTAGAAACCACTTGATTACAGGTCAATGATGTGAACCATTAAAAAGTGTGAGAGAAACCACTAATAATGAAAATGATCCTCAAATTACTTCCAGTACAATCTATGAAGTGTGAAAATATGTTTTGAAGTCGAACACTCATAGAATAATTCAATTGAAGGTCAATGATTAGAACCTATCGGCGAAGGTGAGAAACCTGCCAATAAGGCATGCAAGAAGAAAGGTAACGCCTCGTCATTCCTTCCAGCCTAGCTCAGAACCATTGTTCCATAGATGTACTGAAGAAGGTTTCTATATCAAATTCCTAGATAGTGAGATGAAGTTGATAGGAAGTGACTCGTTGCAGGAGGGCCTACGACACGAAACTCATGTCAATTTTTGAAGAATTGTTTTGGAGTGGTCCATGATTGACTCAGGGATGGGTGATGCAATTGAAGGCTACAAATTGCAAGGTAATTTTGACAGATGTTGGACTTATCTTGAACATATCGGTGGCACAAAAATTTGAATTGGAAACATTTGACTAAATGATAATACCCAAAACTAACTGAATACTTTCAATGAGGTTTGATTAACTGTGAGACAAATGGATTTCCCAAGTCATACACAAATGTGATGGAGTGTCATGTTCAAGAGCGACATACTGCCTTTAATGAGATACAATAATGAATGTTTCTTCCCAATTCCCCCCACCATTATTGGAAAGTACCTATTTATTTTTGTTCAAGCTTGAGGACGATAGCTTTTTCTTGTCCTATAAGCTCATCCTTTGGATGAGTCCTTCAGAGTATTTTTAACGAACCCTAGGAAGGAGTGGTTTGGTCCCATCATGATGGATGAGTCCTGCAATGTTTATGTTTTATGAGTCCAATGAAGGTATAAATCGATGTCAATTTCATGTTTAAAGAGTTTGGAAAGATAAGAAAAGACAAATCATTCAGTTCTTTCAATGTAAAATCTTAGCGAGGTCGGAGAAAGTAAAACGTAGTGTTTTTCATATTTAGGGAGTCAGGAGAAAAACATAAGTAAACTCCACGATGTCCTTTTTTGTAAGTTTAGTGCATTAAGCCCGAAAAAGGGTAAAATAATACATGAGAGAAGTCTATTGACCATGATTAGTCAATGTATACCTTTTTTTGCAAATATTCTAGTTCAGTTTGGAAAAGGGGTAAAATTATATGAATGGACGACTGTTCATTTACTTTTTCGAGTTCAAATAGTCAAGTACTCGACGATCTTTTCATGTTTAGAGAGTATGAAAAGGGCTTAAAAGAGGACTCCAATGTTTCATTTTTTGATAAATTTAAAGAGCTAAAAAAAGTGATAAAAGTTCGCTCATCGCCAAAATTATTCATTTTTATGATTTAACATGTGTTATGCACATTAAAAAAAAAATCATCATAACTGCTCAAAACATAGTAAAAACATCAAAAATTTGAATGTTCAAATATCAAAGGCATACAATATTATTTTAATGACCTAAAATGCCTATAAAAACCCAAACAATAAACATATTTTCACTATTTGTGAGCAATTGAGAGGGTTTTTTTTTTACCAAAAACTTCAGAGGTGTGTTTTGAGCAAACCGATGGAAGAAATCACGGACTGTCTTCTCCAGGTAAGAGATCCTTCTGTTATCTTTGTTTTTATTATTTTTATTTTTCATTTTCCCATGAATTAGATATTTTTTGAGAGGTTTTTTAATTTCAAATCCACCCTTGGGGTGCATAGTTACCTTTCATTGGGCCCGCACACCCCGATTATTTTTGACATAAAGGAAAACATGATTTGCATGGTTTTTCTTCATAGAAACTATGCAAATGCGGTCTTCCTATCAAAGGCGACTACACACAGTGCCAATGGTTTTGAAGTAAAACACTCAAATTTTGTTAAATCCTCCTCTATTGCTATTTTTAAGGTTTTTGACTTGCCAAGATGGAGTGGAGGGAATCAGAGAGCATGAGGATAAAGATGTGGAATCTCTTAATGATCCAAAATCACTACAAGACTTGAGAAACTGTCATTTGTGAAAATTTTGGATGATCCTGGGCATGAAGGCTCAGTTATATCTATTGACATGGATGGTAAGAGAATGGGATGTTCAGGAGATGTGCTTCGTGATAGGATACCAAATACTTACCATATATTTTGATGACATTTATTTGTTGACTGGGATTTCCCGTAGAGGGATTGACATTTCATTGTATGGGCACATGCTAGGTGGAGAAACAACTGCAACTTATCTGAGGAAACATTGTTTTTTAGGGGATCAACACAAATATGGGCGAATTGATATAAAAACCATTGATATGCTCCCTTTTATAACTATTTCCTTCATTGTTTCATGACTGTGTGGAAGTGAAACACTTAATTTTCTGACTAAGGCTCATATGTAAAGTTCAATGGAGTGTTCACGACCTACTATATTCAGCTAGTGTGAAGGGGTAGTTTCCAATATGAAAGAGAAATTAACTAGAGAAGATACCGACATACTCAAAAAATTTGGGTATGGTGCCATTTTGATCTCATCTTATCTAGAGAGGATTCCCCTTCCTTCCCCACAACATGTTCTAGTAGATGCAAGAGGACCTCAAGATCCTCATATGATTTTGTGGGTTTCATTGATGACACATCATGAAGGTGATGTGCCAGTTGTGAAATACACTCCTCGGTTTTTTGGGTGGCTGGAATGTCATGTCATCATGATTGAGGAATTTATATATGCAGGAATGGATTATACAAGTGACCCAAATTTTCTGCTTCCAGCAGGGATGCAGTGGGGTGACATAGGTAAAAATTTCACATTTTTTTTGTTTTTGTGTTATCAAATTTTGTTTTTTTTTTTTTGACATCCAAAAATAACTATATGAAATAATCATGCATATGTGGGCCCAATCAGACCAAAATATTTATGATGCTTTTACAAAAGGGGTGATAAACCAACAACTCTTGTGGTACCAAACCCTGATAAAACAGAGGCTTTGACTGATCTTAAGCACAACTTAGAGAGGTTGAATATAGAAATCCTAGATACTGGGATTGATGATTTGCCTCTCCGGTACTAGAGGCATGTCGTGGTAGTTCTTGGATCGATCAGTCGCTTGCTACGATAATTAGCTCATGCCACTGTCTGCTACCATGATCATCACCATGCTTAGCTACTGGTCATAGGGATATTTTTTTTTGTCATATCAACATGTTTAGATAATAAAGGCCACATGGCCTCATATGTTTTGGATGGAATTTTGTAAAGCCACACTTTTTGCAGACATTTGGATTAATGGAAACTATTATTATTATCTCAATTTATCTTGTTCAATATGTGGATGAATATTTTTTTCTTTCTTACAACTGTTACATATGTCAATTTAACACATAATTAGCCAATGCATCAATCAATGTGTTTAAATCTCTTGGAATGTGTTGATATTCGATGTAATAAAACTCTCTTCCCAAGAGACGAAACCGATTTTTTTTTCTTGACATTGTTGGACTTCTTACTGAATAGACACCATTTAAATGTAATACTACAAGCTGGAATCTATCCTAATGATCAATTGACAAATTCAAAATGAAATGGCGTCATATAATAGTTCAATGACTACACTATACTTTGCGATGTTATTCGTTGTTCGACCAAGGCATATTCCATGAATATAAACTAACTCATTAGTGGGTGAGTAAATAACCCAGGTTGCGGAAGACAAATTCCAAGTAGTAATACTAGCGCCATAGATAATGCTAATGTAAGTTTGAGGGAGCTTCGACATCTAAAAATCAAGTGTAATACAAGATAAGCAAGAGAAGTAGGAGAGAATCGTAAAAATATTCTAAACTTGCACAAACTCATAAAAAATATGATACAAGTAACGTACACAATCTTCAGGGAATGGAGTATGCATAATATTTCTTCAGGTAAATACCATTTTTGGGATTTCCCAAAGAAATTCCATCATAATCAACTAGTTCATAGGCCCCTTTAGCCAGTACATATTTTAAAATGTAAGGACCATGCCACATGGGCTCTAATTTACCTACATCTAGTTTATCATGTTCTTTATCATAGACCAAGACTAGGTCGCCTTCTGAATATGAATGAGGATTCACATTTTGATCAAAATGTGCCTTAATATGTTTCTTATGAGCCTCACTAGCTAGTGAAGCATCATGATGACTCTCATCTAGTCGTGCTAAGTATAAAAAAAGTTCCTCCTCTGCATAAGTGGTTGGTAATAACTCAATTTCCAGTTTCAAAGATGAGATTTCACATTCCATAGGAAAAACTGCTTCTATATCGTAAAACAACTAGAAGGGAGTAAATCCAATTGATTTTTTTGTTGAGGTACGTTATGCCCACAAGGATGGAAAAAACATCATATGCCAATTTTTCTTGTGAATCCGACAATCCATTTTATCATCATAAAGTTTCAAAAATGGATACCATGGTATGTAATGGATTATGGAACACCAAACCTAGAAACCACATGATTAAATATGGAAATGGCTGCAATTTCACCATCATCCTTATATGTAGGGATCACCTCAACCCATTTTGTAAAATAATCCACTCCTAGGATAATATACCCATGTTGCCCGACCGAGTGAGGGTTACATGTAATGAAATCGATGCCCCATTTGGAAAAAGGACCGAAAACAATGATTGGGTGAAGAGGAGCTGGATACAAACACATTTTGTGCTGGAAAACTTGGCAATTGTGGCACTTCTGGACAAATTGAACAACTTCCAAGGAAAATTTCTCCACATGCACGTATTTTACCTCAGTTTTCATGATATTTCTACTCAAACAGTATATCTCATGTTCAACGTTGGACTCATATAATTGAAATAAAACCATGCCAATGGTGGCATGAGAGGCATCTAAATACAAAAATTAGTCTCGATGAGAAATAGGTTGATTCAACAACGGTGTATGGGTTAACGCATGTTTGAGTGCATCAAAATCTTTTTGAGCAAGCTCGTCCCATGTAAATGAGATGCCATTTTTCAAAAATCAAGTAAAACCTTTAGTTAGATCAACGTAGTTCGGGATGAATCGATGTAAAATTTTTTCTTTCCCTTGACAACTTTGGAGTTAGTGGAGATTGGAAGGAGGAGGAAAATTGAGAATAGCCTCAACCTTAAGCGGATCGACACAAATGCCTTCCTTTAACATAGAAAATCCAAACAATCAACCGAATTGTACACATAAAACACATTTATGAGGATTCAAGAAGATATTGTAATATCTGCATCTAATAAAGATATCCCTCAGATGCATCAGATGATATTCCCATTTTAGTGAATGAGCGGGTACCTCATCTAAGTAGGGTTGCATAATATGCTTGATATCATGAAAAGCATAAGACATGGGCCATTTAAAGGTTGCACCGACATTTCTTTAATCCAAATGGGAGTTTGAAATAAGAAAAGGTTCCCCATGGAAAAATAAACACAATTTTATGATGATCGACAACGAGTATGTTAATTTGGTTGTATTCAGAAAATTCGTCCATGAAAGAAAATATTTCATTTCTGGCACAATCGTCAATGATTTGATCGATATAGGGAGTAGTATAGTTGTCCTTGGGACAATATTTTTTAATATCCCTATAATCTACGCATACTCTGATGGTCCCTTATTTTTTTGTTAACTGGAACAATATTGAAAACCCAATAAGCCAAGGGACCAATATAGATAAAACCTGCTTTGAGTAGTTTTTCAACCTCATATTTTATAGCAGAAAACTTTCGTGGATGCACAGGACATAATATCTATCTGATAGATTTGGTATTTGTGTAAGTATTTATTTCGTGAATAACAATGCTAGGGTAAATTCCTGGCATTTCCTCATAGGACCAGGCAAAAATGTCACACAATTCTTGAAATAGGGCTTTGTACGTTTGAATCTCTTCAAGTGAGCACGAAGCACCTATGTGAATGTTCTCAATAATTCATGATTTGACTGAGATATTAATTGGAGTGGTTTTCGATATGTTTATGAAATTGTTTTCAGATTCAAATCAAAGAATTGACATAGGACATTCAGGATTATCTACGATCTCAAGTGAAAATACGGTGGAAAAAATATTCTTGATTTTATGAAGGCTAGGTAGAAAATATGAACGATGATGATAATTGTCCCATGAAATTTCATCCAAAGTTATTATTTCCATGATGATTTCATATATTGGAAACATTCTATTGAAGGGATCAGGGAATGAATTTGGTTCTAACCGAGATAGTCAGAATAATCATCAATGATCACATTCACTTGATCAATTTTAGTGGGTAGATTGAAAACCGTTTGGAGTGCATGATAAGATAATTCAAATAGGATTAAAGGCATCTCATTTCCATACGAGGTCAATTTAGATTCTAAAGGCACAATCTACGGATCATAAGATTCCATTATGCTTGATGTGATCATATTAACTTGGGAAATGTTAGAAGAAAAGTTCGCTAGCGTGAGTGAAAAATTTCCCATGAGTGAAAATTCTTTGAGAAAACTGATACCAACATCTTGATAGTTAGTAATCAATTTCCCCACGAAAGGTGTACTACTAGTAGAGTTAGGGTCTGAAGTGTAGTAAGATAATTGGTCCACTTTCACTATTTTCCCTTGATGAGGAAACATTATCATGCGAAAGAGTGATGAAACTACTGCAGGCATAGCATAGGTCCAACTTTGACCGAGTGAAAGATTGTAGTCGAGTTTGTTGATCAATGGTTGTCATTGATGTCAACCCAAGCAACACCAGGGGATACCTCAATATTGCATGGGAATTTTGACTTGAAAACTTAATATATTCTGAGTCAAGGATATTTTGGATGGTTTCTACTTGTCGAGATGTTTCCATTGATATATGGTATGCCACATAATTCTTCACGGTTTGACAAATATTCTTGTTTGAAGTTAGTAACCCGAGTTAGTGGGCTAAAACCCGATGGGGTTGTAGCATGGCACTAATAATTGGTTGTGGTAATTGAATAGTCAATAATTAATATTTTTTTAAGCTCTTAAAATCCCTCCAATGTTTACTTGTTGAATACCCTATCAACCTAAGCATTTATATAAATTGTGACCCTCATATCCTCCTCATGTAAGGATTTTGCTACTTTTAACAGGTCATCATGGAATTTTCGCTATAAATTTTGTTCCGCAAAGCTTCAGATGTTGAAAAAAAAAAAAACATTTAGATGAAATCCTGATTAAGCGCGTGTCCAAATTTCAAATATTGCTTCGCTATATTTTCGGAGATATGATCTGAGGAAGTTAGGGTTTTTGAAGGCTCCCGAATTTCATGTCAAACGGGTGACCTTGGGAAAATCGTCATAAATTTCTCTCTGAGCTTTGGATTCAAATTTCATAAAAAGTGACAGAAAGAGTACGGGCTGTAGTTTTTTGTGTATCGTTTTTGGGACTAAATGTTGAAATAGTGACACATGGAACTTTTTACAAGTTCGCTCTACTGAAACAATCTATAATCAGGTCATCGTAGGAGATTGGGCATAACTGTTTCTTGAAGAATCCAATGTTGATCAGACCTACGGGGCTGGAAAGGGGACTCAGAGGGCTACCACACGATGACATTGCATACCTTGGAGATCTGTAATTACACAGATACAACAAATTCAATATCGAGCTTCTAGAAGGCAAGAAACAATATGCATTCAAGGATCACTACAGTAAGGACAAAACATCAATAGTCAAGGGTAAGTCTACTACAACAAGGTAAATATGATTAGTGTTTGAATTTTAATTTGAATATTATCTTTGACATGTGTTTTTGCAGGACAATGTAACTATTTTGTATGTATGTTTGATTGGGTTTTGTTCATAAATGTTGAACGTATTTACATTTGAATTTTGAATATTTCTCTGACATATGGGTTGCATGACAATGTCAGTATTTTGTTTGTATATTGGTTTGGGTGTTGCATGTGCAAGAAGGAGAACACAATAGGATAACTCAGACACATACTAGAAGGTCGATGCAATGTCAAAGTACCATTACTTGAAGCAATCACAACAATGCCTCAACAACTGATAGTGTTCAAAGAAGCAGTATCAAGTCAAGTATTAGGTCGTTTCAAAAGTCATTATTGTAAAAATCATCACTGTAAAAATTGTAAAAGAGTTAATCTACCTAGAGTTAGAGAGGCATTATTGAGAGGTATAAGTGTCATTGTTGGATAATTTTATGGTTGGGGTCATAGTGTGATTGGGTGATTGGTATAGTTCAAGAAAATCATTGTGAATCATATTTTATCATGGATCATTGTCCCTGGTATAGGAGTCCACACTCTTGTCTGATTTATGATCATTATAGGGTGGTAGGGAGGCGGCTAGGTTGGTGCATGACATCACCTACAGGTTGGAGCTTGTGAACACTTCAGGGTGGTAGGTTGGTGTAGGATGTCGGGGCATCCATTGAGTTGACTACTGAAGAAACCAGGGCATTGGGGCGTCCTTCCAGTGGGAGCTGAAGGAGAATTATTTTCTAGAATTATAGGAAGTTGTACCTTTTATTTCAGTTGGGGCTGAAGATTATGGAATTTATTAGAAAAGAGTTTGGTGGTTTTTGATCCCGAGGGGGTTTTTCACCTAAAATTCATGTGCCTATTGTGTTATATTGTTTACAGTTGTTACTTGATAAACATCAAGAATAATTGAATATTAACTAATGCTTTGAAAATATTTAAAAGGTGCTAATTTATAAGAAATAGTGATTCAACCCCCCTCTTAGTATTTCCAACAATTGGTATCAGAGCTTGGTTCCTTCAATAGAAGTCTAAAAACTAGAAGGAAGTCATGGAGTATACTAAGAATAGAGTTCCTCTGTTCAATGGAAATAACAATGCACTTTGGAGTGGAAGAATGTAGGTTCATTTTCTAGTGCAAGGATACGAAGTATGGGTAATCTTTGAAAAATGCTTTACAACGACCCAGGATGAACAAGGAAAGAAAAATATGGTATATGTTGCAAGGGATAAAGATCTCATTATCGATGGGCTTATCGAATTTGTCTATCGTAAGGTACTGAGTTGAAAAACTGCTAAAGAAGTATGGGGCAACCTTGAGAATATATATGTAGGTGACTCAAATGTGAAAGAAGCAAAGATTCAAATTTACAGGGTAAAATTTGAGCGACTCAAAATGAAGGAAGATGAAAATATTAATGCATACTTACAGTGTGTTTATGAAATAAAAAATGCATTGGAAGGTTTGGGAGAACTTGTCGACACGAATTTTTTTTTCTGAAAGATCCTTAGAACCTTGTCGGCAAGATTCAACCCAAAGGTAATCTGTCTTGGAATATATTTTGAATCTATCCAATCTCAGAAAAGATGAATTTCATGGAGTTCTTACGGTATGAAATGAGGATTGAAGAAGAGGACAACACATCTTACCTAGAAACAACATTCGTCACATCCAAGAAAACTAGTAAGGACAAGCATACTCAGAAATAAAAAATTTGTAGTTGTAAGGAAGAAGACGAAGAAGAATTTTTAGATAAATAATATGCCTACTTCAGGTGAAAAGTGAGAACAAGTACGGGGAAATTCAAAGGTAAACTTCCATTGATATTTTTCTATTGTGGTGAGGTTGGGCATTTTACAGCTAAGCGTCCTCACAAAAATGAGGTTGTTACGAAAGGAAAGAAAGGTTTGAGGAAGTTCAACAAGAAAGGTAAGAAGAAATGGCTTAAGAAGATTTTATTCTCCAAAGAAGATAGCTCCTCATCTGATGAAGACAATGATAATGAAGAAGAAATCAATGGAAGAGTATTGTTTATGGCCAAGCATAATAAGCAAGAAGCATTTGACGAAGAAGGAGACGAAGAAGAAGAGATGACTGAGGTTGAATTTCAAAATGAAGTGATCAGTGTTATCAAAGAGCTCAAGGTTGAGAAGAAGCATGTCAACACTCTTGAATATGAATTAAAGATAGAAAGGTAACATGTCCTAAATCTTAAAATCAAGGTTGAAGAATACAAACGAGTTCAAGAATCGCTCAAGGAAGAATTAAAGGAAAGCAACAAGGAAAGAGAAGCATTGGAAGCTAAAATAGTTTCTCTTTGAAAGAAAGTAAAAAAATGAAAACTCTTCAAACCTACACCAATAGCTCCAAGGCATTGGAAGAAGTCATCAACAATCAACGATCAAGCAGTGACAAGACTGGTCTTGGTTACAAAGAAAAATATGAAAAGGAGCCAAGTCCTTCTATGACAACAAAAGAAGATGGATATGCAAAATCTAACAAGTAGGTAGACCTTCCAGCCAACTCGAGATTAGGAATCGCAGGAAGAACCATGGAAGACAATTCCTCGAAGAATATTTCCTCCCAGGTATCAACCTATCTTCTATGGTCATTGTTATTCATGTGGAAGGTTTGGACATAGAGCTATAGAATGTAGCACGTATGTTTGGAATAAATATAGTTTCAGGAGATATTTCAGAAATGGATATTCCAGAACTCAAAATAATATTAACAGATTTTATCATTTGAGAGATGATGTCGAATGTTACAAATGTAACAATTTTGGACACCTAGATAAAGCTTGCAGACTTGGAAGTTCCTCAAAGGAATTCTTGCAAAATTAGAATGAAAAAATATGGAAAAATAAGACTGAAAAATGTGCTATCGCTCTTAAGGCTCAAATTAATAGAAACGTTTGGTATGTTGATAGTGATTGATCAACTCATATGACTGGAGATAGGAATAAGTTCATATCCTTGAAGGAAAAGAAGGATGGAACAATGTCTTTTGGAAATGACAAGTCTTCAAACGTCACAAGAGTAGGTATAGTTACACTTGGAAGCAAGAATGCATTAGCAAAAGATGTGTTGTTGGTTGAAAATATGAACAACAGTATGCTCAGTGTTGGACAAATGTGCGATCAAGGACACACAATGCTATTTAACTCTAAGAAATGTGAAATTAGGAAAGGAAAGTTTAGTAAAATTGTGGCTACTGCAAGCAGAGCTCCAAATGACATATATATTTTATATGAGACACCTAAATGATGTTTTTTGGTGAAAGAAGAAAAAATTTGGTTATGACACAAACAAATGGGACACATAAATTTTGATAATTTGGTCAGGATCAATAAGAAAGAAGCAGTAAGAGAAATTCCTAAAATTTCAAAACCCACCAATACGATATGTGAATCTTGTCAAGACAAAAGAACACTTTGCGTCACTTCCATTGGAATTAGTACATACTGATCTATGTGGTCCTATGAGAACAAAAGGTTTAGATGGAGAATTATATTTTATGCTAATGATATATGATTACACCAGAATGACAACCGTCAACTTCTTAAAGAAAAATATTGAGGCATTCGAATGTTTTGGAATCTACAAGGAATTGGTCGAAAATGAAACTAATTTGAAGATCAAATGTCTGAGATCATATAATGGCAGAGAATTCACTTCCAAGGTATTTTAGGAGTATTGTGATGAAAAAGGAAAAAAAAGACAATTCTAAACATTTAGAACACCACAGCAAAATGGAGTTGTTGAAAGAAAAAACAGAACCGTATAGGAAATGGCTAGAACAATTTTAAATGACTCAACATTAGATGATAAATTCTGGGTTCAAGAAATTGATACAACTGTATTCATTATAAATAGAGGTTTTCTAAGAAACAATTGTAATGTGACTCCATACGAATTATGGAAAGGAATACCCGCTAATGTCAAATACTTCAAAATATTTGGAAGCAAATGGTACATAAAAAGAGAAGATAAAAATCTGGGCAAGTTCGATTCCCCAGTCGATGAAGGTATTTTCGTTGGTTATTCACGCAAAAGGAAGGCTTATACATGCTACAATTTGAGGTGAAAACACATAGTGGAAGGCATACATTTTACTTTTTATGAAGATTGTGTTACAAAGGATGACAATGAGATTGTCCCTTCAAGAAAATCTGAGGGATCTAAGGGAGAATTTGTGAAGGGTGAAGAATAAGCTCCAGAACAAGACCAATCAAATAAGGAAACAACAATAAACCAAGAGGAAATCAGAAATGATCAACAAGATGTACAAGAAAATTATCCAAAATATTTAAAAGAATGGTGTCAAAATAATCATCCGTCAAATAAAATTATCAGAAACATAAATGAAGGAATTAGAACCAGGAGAAGTCAACAACTTCGTTCATCACATCAAGCCCACCTTGCTTTTTTAGCAACTTTTGAGCCTAGCAATTTTGAGGAAGCTAGTGAAGATGAACACTGGGTAGCTGCTATGAATGAAGAGCTAGATCAAATTGAGAAGAACGATACTTGGGAATTGGTCCCATGACCAAAGGATAAAAATGTTATTGGAACTAAATGGGTCTTTAGAAACAAATTGAATGGGGATGGACAGGTTACCAGGAATAAGGCAAGATTATTTTGCAAAGGATATGCACAAGTTGAAGGAACTGATTTTGAAGAAACATTTTCTCCTGTTTCCAAAATGGAAGCTATCAGAATGTTTCTCGCTTATGCATGCTCGAGAAAAATCAAGGTCTACCAAATGGATGTTAAGTCAACCTTTCTAAATGGTGAATTGGAAGAAGAAGTTTACATTGAACAACCCGAAGGTTTTATGCTCTTTGAAGAGGAAGACTATGTCTGCAGATTAAAGAAGGCAATATATGGTCTCGAGCGAGCTCCTAGAGCTTGGTATGCTCGTCTTGATGGATATATACATCAACAAGGATTCCAGAAAGGAAGCACCGACAACAATATCTATGTGAAAGTGGATCAAGATAACCAACAATTATCGAGGTATATGTAGACGATATAATTTTTGGAAGCAATGATGATAGATTAAGTAAAAACTTTGCCACAAAGATGTAAAGTGAGTTTGAAATGTCTCTAATTGGCGAGCTGACATACTTTTTAGGGCTTTAGATATTTCAACAGGATAAAAGAATATTTATATATCAAACCAAGTACATCAAGGAAATGCTCAAGAAATTCAAGATGGAAGATTGCAAGCCTATCCTTACCCCAATCGTAACAGGTTGCAAGTTAATTTTAGATGATTCGTTAAATGATGTGGACCAGAGGTTGTATATATCTATTATTGGCAGTCTTCTATATGTGACAACTTCTCGGCCAGACGTAATGCATGCAATTGGACAACTAGCAATATTCCAAGCAACACCAAAAGAATCTCATACTATTGCCATCAAAAGAATTCTCCGATATCTTAAGAGCACAACAAAATATTGTTTATGGTATCCCAAAGGAAATAATATAGTTATCCAAGCTTATACAGATGTAGATTGGGTTGGAAGTGTTTATGATTGAAAGAGTACCCGTGGAGCAACATTCTATCTAGGTGGTTGCCTTGTTTCATGGTTAAGTAAAAAGCTGCTCTTCAATCTCGTTATCCACAGCAGAAGCAAAATATATCGCGACAACAACCTGTTGTACTCAATTTCTCTGGATGAAGAAAACTTTTCAAGATATTCAAGTCAAGTTTGATGAGCCTATTCCCATATTTTGCAATAACACCAGTGCCATCAGTATCTCCAAGAATCCTGCGATGCATTCCAAAACAAAGCACATTCTGATCAAATGTTGAGATTCAACAAGATAATGATCCTAGTGAAAATTAAGCACCTACACTAGGTGGGGCCCACAGGCTATTTTTTAGGTGTATGTCTATTTTTAGAATGGTTGAGAATATTCTATTTATAGCAGAAGTCTATTTATAGATGTTGAGAAAATTCTATTTATAGATGATGTTCTATTTTTAGATGTATATGCGAAGTCTATTTATAGATCACATGTCTATTTGTAGATGCATGTCGACTATTATTATCCCTTAATAATAGTTGGAAAATAAATATTAATCTATTCTCTTGAAGCACTTGAAATCAGTTAATTGAAGTGGAAAACCAGTTAACTGAAGGAATTTTGAGTTCTAAGGTTGGTTGGTGGGACATGCAAGTGGAATTAGTTGAAACTGAGTGATTCGAAGTTGTAACAAAGTTGGATGTGTAGTTATGTGAGTTGTAAAGTAGTTTAACTTAGTTAAGTGAGTTAAACTCAGTTGTGCTAGTTGTAACTAGTTGTAACTAAAGATACACTAGTGAGAGATCAAGGAATTAAATATTAAATTAATTCACATGGAGTGATATCACATGCAACTGAAGATTTACTACTGTTAACTACATGAATGTCAAATCCAGTGGAGACCCAGTTGAGAGGTAGGTGAAAGGGGAAATTGACTATCAGTTGTACTATATTGGATCGCACTCTTGCAAGACAAACACACATTAAATAAGCTCATGAGGATTGCAAAGTTAAGGAGGGTGTGATTGCATCAAATTAGTCTTTGTAATCAACTTGGAGTACGCAGTGGAGGCAGGCTTTTGTGAGGCAGAAAATTGGCTAAGGCATTTGCCAAATTTCTGCATGACAGTGTGAGACGATTGTATATTTTGCTGAGAGATATTGGAGTAGAGTTTTGTATGAGATTGTTTCATGATCCATGATATATAAATAATATATCATAGTGGGGTTTTTAGCTTTATTCTTTCCCGGTAAACATCTGTGTTATGTGTGAATGATCTTTCTTCATGTGTTTGCAATTGGTGATCGTGTTTTAAATTTCTGCAAAGATTTTTGTAGAAGTGATTCTGTATTTAATAGTTGCATGTAATTTTTAGATCAGGAGAATCTAGGGAATACATAATTGTATTAAAATTTATACATGGTATCAGAGCACAGAAGATTTCAATTTTGAAGCAGTAGTTGAGTTTGTTAGTGGAAACATTTCGAATTTGCTGCAAGAATTTCTTGGTGTGACAGTTGAGTAAACTTCGAAATGGCTTTCAATGGCTTGCAGCTAGATTATGCACTCGAGGGAAGCTCAAAATAAATTTCTTGGAAGGAAAGGATGGAGGCAGTGCTTGAAGATAATGGCTTGAAGCAATTCATTGACAATGATGTTCCTAGGCCCACTTCAACGGATGCTACACTACTTGACGCATGGAAAAAGAAAGTAGTGAAGACGAGAAAGATTATGTTGGAAGGTGTACGAGACCAAATTGTCTCAAGAATTCATGGGAAATCCACTCCATATGCTATGTTTAAGGCTTTGACGGATCTTTTCCAAAGCAACAATGACCATAGGAAATTAGCACTGAAAGATAAACTTAGAAAGATCAAGATGGGAAAGGGCTACAATATTCCAAAGTATCTCACAAATTTTGTCCAATTTCGGGATGAATTGGGGAGTGTGGTAATCACTGTTGTCGATGATGATTTGGTGAACTTGGATCTCATGATAGACTATAGTTCCTAAGAGTTGGCATAGTTATCAAGACTCTGTCAACGGATGGGAAAAACTGCCGGATTGGGAATGACTGTGGTTGGATCTAGTGCAGGAGGAGTTTAGGCGGAACACCAGAGATGGATCTTCATCAAAGCATGATGATGAAGAGGATTGTGCTTTGGATGCCAAGGAAAGGAAATGGAAGGGGAATAAATTTCACTCAAAATCCGAGTTTAAAGGCAAGAAGATGGATTTGTCCAAGGTGAAGTTTTTTCACTGTCACGAACATGGAAATCTCGCCATTAACTGCCCACAGAAAAAGAAGAACAATAAGGCTATTGAAGCTACAACTGGTGAGGCCCTTGCCTCACAATTTGAACTTGATTTCTCTTTGATCGCATGCTTGGTATGAAGCGCAATGGGATCGGTGTGGTATCTTGATATTGGTTCTTCCTTCCACATGACGGGAGATAAGGAACTTTTCAGTGACTTGGAGGAGAAAGATCTCTAGATGCATATAGAGATGGGCGACGATGGAAAATACAGTGCGACTGAAATTGGTACCATTACCTTTGAGAGGGATTCAGGTAAACCATTTCAATTGAAATATGTTATGCATGTTCCAGGTCTGAAGAAAAACTTGGTCTCAATCATGATGTTGGAGGATAGAGGCTATGACTTTGTTTTTAGCGATGGAAAAGATTTCTTGCAACATAAAACAATAGGTCAAGCCAAGAGGATAGGGATTCGAGTCAAGAATATCTACAAGCTGGAGGTATAAGGTTGCGCTTCCATGATGGGCAAGGTGAAAAAAGTGGTGAGTTGGGATGAGGGCGAATTATGGCACAGGCGATTGGGCCATATTCATCATGGAGCCTTGAAATTTATGCAACAAATATCTACTGGACTTCCAATGGGAAAAATTTCTCAGTTACATCTGTGCAAGGGTTGCACCATGGGGAAGTATGAAAATTCCACCTTTCATGAAAAGGAGAACCATGCTTCGGTGATCCTGGAGAGATTTCACACAGACGTGTGTGTACCATTCTCGTTTTCTTCAACAAAAAAACACAGGTATTATGTTATTTTTGTTGATGAATTTTCTTGTAAATGTTGGATCTTCTTCATGTAGAAGAAGGATCAAACATTCTCAAAGTTCTGTGAGTTTAAGGAGTTGGTTGAGAAAGAGTCAGGGAAGTAAGTGAAGGCTCTGCAAAGCGATAATAGTGGAGAATACATCTTGAACGAATTCACTGAAATAATTCTGCAGCAAAGAAGGAATTCGAAGAGAACTCATAGTGCCACATAACCCACAAAAAAATGGGGTCGCGAAGAGGAAGAACATAACGATCGTGGGTGTAGCACAAGAAATGCTGCATGATCAGGGCCTACCGATGCATTTATGGGCAGAAGCATGCAACACTGCGGTTTATGTGCAAAACCGTTGTCCTCATAGAGTACTTGGCATGAGTACACCTGCAGAAGCTTTTACTGGTAAGAAACCAAATGTTTCTCACTTTAAGATTTTTGGCTCATTTGTTTATGTGCGTGTGACCAAGAATTCCAAGAAGAAGCTGGAGCCGACTGCTGAAGTTGGGATATTTGTGGGGTACACAGAAACACCCCATAATTATCATGTGTATTTGCCTAACAGTAGGATTAATGTTATGCGACGGGATATAAAATTCGATGAGGGGAAAGCCATGCGGTTGTCACTTGAGAGGGAGATGGAATTGCATGTAGAAGAGGAACTGTTGGTTCCCAAAGATGAGTCTATAGATGTGGATAAAACACAAGAGGAAGTTCATGGAGTGGAGAAGTCCACTCACGCAGAGCCAAACATTAGAACTTCCAGAAGGCGTACCACAGAAGCTGAGAGGCTGGAACTTGATGCGGCATAGAATGTAGGAGTCCCTACTTCATAGCGTAGACAGAGAAAATCTCCTGACCGATTCACTAGATACATGGCTCTCATGAGAAAATTTATTGTGACTGAGCCATATTCCTTTCAAGAAGTAGTGCAGGATCCCACATGGGTAGATGCAATGGTGGAGGAGTATGACTCCATTGTCAGAAACAGTTCTTAGGAAATTGTTCCAAGGCTGGTTGATAATCAGTGGTAGGTTCAAGATGGATCTACAAGGTAAAGAAAGCTGTTGATGGGAGCGTTGAGAAATACAAGGCCAGATTTGTGGCCCCAGGCTTCTCACAGATCGAGGGGATTGATTATGAAGAAACCTTTGCACCTGTCACACAGTATTCTTCCATAAGGACCATCCTTGCTATCTCAGTGCAGATGGGCTGGCACATTCAATAGATGGATGTGAAGACTACATTACTTAATGGGATCCTTGAGGAAGAAGTGTACATTGAGTAGCCTAAATATTTGAGATCTTCAATAGCAAGTCGCATGTGTGCAGACTCAAAAGAGCACTATATGGGCTGAAGCAAGCACCCTGTGCTTGGTACACTCAGATCGACAAATATTTCACCAGACTTGGCTTCACCAAGAACGAGGCAGATGCAAATATATACCAACTTGTGGTGGAGGGTAAGCTTTTAATCATTTTTCTTTATGTTGATGATTTAATACTGACTCGTGATGAGAATTTGATACAATCATGCAAGGAGGACCTTGCAAAGGAGTTCGAGATGAAGGATATGGGCCTCCTTTATTATTTCCTTTGATTGGAAATATGGCATCAAGATGGTGAAATTTTTGTGTCTCAAGGCATGTATGCAAGGGAGATGCTGGGTAAGTTTCACATGGAGGGCTGCAAACCCATGGATATTCCTCTTCCAGGAAACTAGAGGAAAGAGGACGCTACATTTGGAGAGGTAGTGGATGCTAGTGTCTATCGACAGTTAGCGAGTTCAATAATGTATTTAGTGAATACAAGGATGGAAATATGCTATGTGGTGAACCATCTTGGTTAACCGATGGTTAAGACTACCAATATCTTTTGGAAGGCAGGCAAGCATGTCCTGAGATACTTGAGAGGCACATCTGAGTATGGATTGTGGTACATATAGACAGATGGGGTGAAGTTTCTTGGCATCACGAATGAAAATTTTGCAGGCATCCCAATGGACTAAAAGAGCACATCAGGAGGGGTCTTCAGTATTGGATCTACAACTGTTTCTTGGTACAATAGGAAACAGAGATCCGTGACACTTAGTTCAGCAAAAACATAATACATGGCAACAAATCAAGTTGCATGTGAGGCTATCTGGATGAGAAAGATCCTAGTTGGTTTGTTTGGTTCTCATTTAGATCCTACAATGATTCATTGTGATAATCAGAGTTGCATTAAACTCTCGATTAATCCTATGTTTCATGATATATTTAAGCATATAGATATTTGGTATCATCATATCAAAGATTGTGTGCAGCGGAAGATCATGTTGCTTCAGTACATTCTTGTGGAGGATGAGGATGTAGATATTCTAAAGAAGGCGCTCACCAGGAGAAAATTCGAATGGGGTGAAGGATAATCCCTTTCTTGTTGAGAGGGAGTGTTGAGGTTCAACAAGATGATGATCCTAGTGAAAATTAAGCACCTACACTAGGTGGGGCCCACAAGCTATTTTTAGGTGTATGTCTATTTTTAGAATGGTTGAGAAAATTCTATTTATAGTGAAAGTCTATTTATAATCAACTTGGTCTTTGTAATCAACTTGGATTGTGCAATGGAGGCAGGCTGCTGTGAGGCAAAAAATTGGCTAAGGCATTTGCAAAATTTCTGCATGACAGTGTGAGATGATTGTATATTGTACTGAGAGCTCTTGGAGTAGAGTTTTGTATGAGATTGTTTCATGATCCATGATATATACATAATATATGATAGTGGGGTTTTTAGCTTTATGCTTTCCCAGTAAACATCTGTGTTATGTGTGAATGATCTTTCTTCATGTGTTTGCAATTGGCGATCATGTTTTAAATTTCCGCAAAATATTTTTGGAGAAGCAATTCTATATTTAACAGTGGCATATAATTGTTAGATCAAGAGAATCCAGACAATACATAATTATATTAAAATTTCTACATCAAATATCATTTCTTTAGAGAGTAGGTAACCAAAAAGAATATCAAGCTTGAATATGTTGGCACAAAGGAAAAAATTGTTGACATCTTTACCAAACCATTACCTCGTGAAGCATTTGAGTATCTTCACCTAAAGCTTGGGATTCTCCCAAGTTATCATTAGACTCTTTCTCTTATCTAACTAAGTAAAAAAGGGGGGGAGTTGAGGTGTGTACAGGTCCACAATATGACATTTTTCACGGTGAGTTACCCTTTGCCACTGATGACAAAGGGGGAGAGAATGATGTAGGAAGAGGTGTCATGATTGCAGGGGGAGTACTTGTTTTGCCATCAATGCCAAAGGGGGATATTTTTGATCAGTGGTTGTCATTGATGTCAACCCAAGCAACACTAGAGGATACCTGGATATTGCATGGAAATTTTGACTTGAAAAATTACTCTATTCCGAGTTAAGGATATTTTGGATGGTTTCTACTTGTCTATATGTTCCCTTTGATATATGGCACGCCACATAATTCTTCATGGTTTGAGAGATATTCATGTTTGAAGTTAGTAACTCTAGTTATTGGGCTAAAACCCCATGGGGTTGTAGCATGACACTAATAATTGGTCGTGGTCATTGAGTTGTCAATAATTAATAAATTTTTAAGCTCCTAAAATCCCTCCAATGTTCACTTGTTGAAGAACTTCTCAACCTAAGCATTTATATAAATTGTGACCCTCATATCCTCCTCATGTAATAATTTCGCTACTTTTAACAGGCCATCATGGAATTTTAGCTATAAATTTTGTTCTGCAAAGCTTTAGATGCTGAAACAAAAAAAAATGTTTGGGTGAAATCCTGATGAAGAGCATGTTCGAATTTCAGATATTGGTTCGCTATATTTTCGGAGATGTGATCTGAGGAAGTTAGGGTTTTTGTAGGCTCCTGAATTTCATGTCAAACATGTGACCTTCGGAAAATCATCATAGCTTTCTCTCTGAGCATTGCATTCAAATTTCATAAAAAGTGTCAGAAAGAGGACGGGATTTAGTTTTTTGTGTATCGTTTTTAGGACCAAAGGTTGAAACAATGACACGTGGAAATTCGTACAAGTTCTCTCTACTGAAACAGTCTATAATTAGGTCATCGTAGTAGATTGGGCATAACTATTTCTTGAAGAATCCAATGTTTATTAGACCTACGGGGTTGGAAAGAGGACTCAAAGGGCTACCACAAGACGAAAATCAAGACCTTGGAGATCTAAAATTACACTGATACAACAGATTCACTATAGAGCTTCTAGAAGGAAATAAAAAATATGCATTCAAGGATCACTGCAGTAAGGACAACACATCAACAGTCAAGGGTAAGTCTACTACAACAAGGTATGTATGATTAGTGTTTGAATTTTAATTTGAATATTATCTCTAACATGTGTTTTTTCAGGAAAGTGTAAGTATTTTGTATGTATGTTTGATTGGGTTTTGTTCATAAATATTGAACGTATTTACATTTTAATTTTGAATATTTATCTGAAATATGGTTTGCAGGACAGTGTAAGTATTTTGTTTGTATATTGGTTTGGGTCTTGCATGTGCAGGATGGAGGACACAATAGGACAACTCAGACACATAATAGAAGGAAAATGAAACACCAAAGTACCATTACTTGAAGCAAGCACAACAATACCTCAACAATGGCTAGTGTTCAAAGAAGCAGTGTCAAGTCAAGTATCATGCCATGTAAAAAGTCAGTATTGTAAAAATAATCATTGTAAATTTGTTAAAGAGTCATTATTGTAAAATATTCAATCTTCCTAGAGTTGGAGAGGCATTATTGGGAGGTATAAGTGTCATTTTTGGATAATGTTATGGTTGGTTTGCAGGTCATAATGTGATTGGGTGATTGGTCTAGTTCAAGAAAATCACTGTGAATCATATTATATCATGGATCATTGTCCCTGGTACGGGAGTCCACACTCTTGTGTTATTTATGATCATTATAGGGTGGCAGGGAGGTGCTAGGTTGGTGCATGAAGTCACCTATAGGTTGGAGCCTGTGAACACTTCAGGGTGGTAGGTTGGTCTAGGATGTTAGGGCATCCATTCAGTTGACTACTGAAGAAACCAAGGTGTTGGGGTGTCCTTCCAGTGGGAGATGGAGAAGAATGATTTTCTAGAATTCTAGGAAGTTATACCTTTTATTTCAGTTGCGGCTAAAGATTAAAGAATTTATTAGAAAAGCGTTCGATGGTTTTTGACCCAGAGGGGGTTTTCCACCTAAAATTCCTGTGCCTATTGCGTTCTATTGTTTACTATTTTACTGGATAAACATAAAGAATAATTGAAGATTAAACAATGCTTTGAAAATATTTAAAAATTATAATTGATAATAAATAATGATTTACCCCCCCCTCTTAGTATTTCCAACAGAGTTGGGAATCAACGAGTTAAACTTAAATTGCGATTGTCTTACCCTCTAACTCTATGGGTAGATCGGTAAAAAATCCATATGGCCAAAAAAATCTTCCATCAAAGGCTTTCAGAGTGGTAGGAGACTGATTTATGGTTGGATAACCCAAGGACTTCCAGCAATAAATAGACATGATACATGTAGAAGCTCCTTCATCAAGTAATGTGCAAAAAAATCATTTAGTTTTGAAGAAAACTGGTATTTGGAATTCCAGTTGACGTGGTTATCTAGGTATGTGGATTTCAAGATAAAAGACGATAAGGTTAGAATAATGAGGATAAATTGCTCTGATAGCTGACAATACAATTTTTCTTTATGCTGGACATGTTTATAACACTTCAAGAGTCAACATCGCTAAAGGAGACATTGCCAAATCTTCAACAATGTTGTAGTTTTGAGTAGCTCTTCCATGAGGGTTAAAATCTGATTTTCGAACAACACCTTTAGGAGGTGGTCGAATCACCATGTCAGAATTTTATTTTTTTATCTGTAATGGTTTAGAAGGAGGAGGAATTGAAGTGGAAGGTTGACTAGATGGACTGGTATCATTTACATTTACTACACGACCCTTAGATCCGTAATCTTTAGATATTGTGGCAACCATCACTTGCACATACATCATCATGATATCGACCAATGTGGATGAAGAGGATTGATTATGTGAAATCATCTTACTGTCTTGATAAGGGAAAGAATCCTTCAAAACAGAAGGAGTAGGAGAAATTATAATGAATTTAGTAACCTCTACCCGATGTGGGCATTCCTTGGTGTAATGATATTCATGACACATCAAGCAAGGATAATAGATATTCTTCTTTTCGTCGGAGGGTTCATTCTTGTTTGGTTTCTCTCTCTGAGAATAATTTTGTTTTCCTTTACCTTTCCCCTTATTTTTACCTCCATACGATTGTTTCTTTCCAGTGGATGAATCTATGACATCATAAGTAATTTCTAGAAAAAGGTTTTCACTGGGTGAATCTTGTATAGCCAACATTTGAGTGTTTTTAGAATTTTTTTTTTACCCTTATATTTATGGCTAACAAAACCAATCACACCATCAACGACGTGAGATCCTGTAGGGGTTGAGTCTGGTTGATTTGAAATTTTTAGGTGAGGTAGATTTGGGATTTTCTCATACAAAGTGCGAGACTGTGTATTAACAAGGTCTAAGTACTAGGCACACACAATCACCTTCTCTTCCGTTCCAACACCACCTTTAGAAACATCCTAGGTAATGATGGGAAGTAATGATTTTATGAATCATTCAACCAAAATTTGATTTGGAATAAAAACTTTGACTAAACGATGTCCACGCCTCCATTCATGTATATGATTTGAAATATGGGTATATTTCAATTGTTTCAGTACCACTATAATATCGGATTGGTAGCTGAAAGTGTGTCAAAAATGCTGTTGCTAAGAAGTTGAAATTATGTAGATAGGCTCGTGGTAACTCAATGTACCATTTTGATTCCGCAACCAATTAAATTTCATTGGAAAAGGGGTAATATAACGAAATCGTTGATCAATGAATTTGACGCACATCAAAGATGATATGTCATAACATGGTTTGATAGGTCCTCTCTTGATTTTCCTTCAAAATTCAGGATGTCACTAGGAAACTTAGTAGGAATTTCCAACCAAAATGGATAATAGTAAATAGGATCATTCGTTAGGCAAGAGAAATACAACAAATCTAAAGTTGCGATAAACAATAACTGTTGGTTGGGGTCTTGTTCCGAATATTGATAACCTTGAAGGTTAAGTCCAGTTCATGTAGGAGGGTACCCAATATATCTTGGAATAGATTGTGTGGTTAGTATTTGCATTCCTCCAAGGTAACTAAGATGAGACGTACCAGGTTGTGGTTTAAATGGAATTTGAAAAGCATGACTCGGTATGGTTGACTCTAAAAAGGTGGAATTTGACCCATTTGACCCGAGTAATATTACCATGTAAAGGATGACTTTGTAAAGTTTGACCTTGAAAGAATCGAATCTGAAAAGGTTTACCTTGAAAATATTGACCTTGATACGGTGTCTGCATAATGCCTATAATAGGTTTTCCTATAGGAATCTGTGTTGTAGACTGGAACGTAGGACCAGTTTGATAAGCAGATGCTTGAGGGATAGCCTGTGTAGGTTGTTGAAACAATATTTGAGACGTAGCTTGGACCATTGTTTGTGATACTCCTGGAGAAGGTGTTTGGGGTGAACTTGGAACCGATTGTTGAATATATGTTTGAACAGTAGACTGAAAAAAATGTTTTAGGATTATCAGGATAGGTCGCTAAACTAGTTGCTGAACAAGTGTTTGTGGAGTTACTTGAAAAAATTATTGGATAGGTGTTTGCGGAATCCCCTGGACAGGTTGCTGGAATTGTATTGGAATACCTTGAACAAGTATTTATGGAATGTAGAAATTATATAGAAACTATATATCAATGGATTCAATCCAATCATGTAAAGTACTAAAACAAGGTACTGAATCCTTCTACTATATTTGCGGAATATAAAACACAATCACTTAATCACATGCAAGTAAGAGAAAGGAAATTATCACTCACACAACACAAGATGTATCTGGGGAAATCACTTGCTCAAAAACCCTCTATAATATATTGTACATAGTCAAATAATCATGAAACAATACAATGCTTTCTCACATCGAGAAAATCATGCACTCTACCGATCGTCTCACTCTGATCCTGCTAAAAAATGACTAGCAATTCTTAGGCAAAAATTGGCCAACACTTAGCCAATTCTCAGCCCCTACTTAGCCTAGCCTTGCTCATGCAATCCCTAGGAAATTAATCCCTATTACATAGGATAATAAAAATTCCTTGACTGCACAATCCCTATAAAGCCTTACTCTGACTTTTATAATTGCGCCTAGGCAATTCGCTAATAATACAACTGATAGTTAACGTCCCTTTAACCTCTGTCTCAACTAGGTCATCATCATAATTGAGATGCATGCAGGTATTAATAATGAATCATCAGTTACTTGGTAGATCACTACTTGTGAATTAAATCTATTTTAATTCACTTGACCTCTCACTAGCTCATCACTCAGTTAGAACTAGTTAAACTGATTTTAATTGAATTAATTTGAGTTAACTGATTACACTCACACCACATTAGTGCATTAAATGCAACTAGAACCTGAAAGGAATAGAACATTAGGGGAATTTTGAGGTCTAAAATGGGCCTCCTAAGGAAATAATAAAATAATAGCTAAACTAATAAAATAATATTTATGAATTTTCAATTCACTTTTTGCACCACAATCCATGTAACCATAGTTAAATTCAATTCAAAAGTTGTACCAAAATAAAATTAATAAAAAAATTGTATTGATGTGACTATAAATAAAAATGATATTTTCAAGAAAAAGTCATTATCATTGAACAACTAACACATTTGTCATTTGTACTTAAATAACTTAAAATAAATATAAATATAAATTTATAAATTTATAAATTCTTAATTATATTATATGCTATTAATTAAAATTTATATTATTTAAATTGTATAATAACATGTAGTTAATATACTATATAAAAATAATATAATATAATATACTATAATAAATGCATAGGGATATGCATTGTTTCTTTCAAGAAATATGAAATGACAATAATATATTTTTATTCCAAAAGTGTGAAATGACATTTATTATGAGTACTTTACTTTGACTTTAAAAGTACTTAGAGCACTACCATGGTTAACCATGAGTTTTTATCCACCATTGAGAATGTAACAAATAAGTACCTTTAACTCAAGCAATGCCACCTCAACCATTAGGGATGATGTCATCCCCTAAAATGTGATTGGTTCTCATAAAGTGAATTTTGATTGTACATTTTCCTTAGGAGGCCCATTTTAGACTTCAAAATTCTCCTAATGATCACTCTACATGCCTCACCTTGTTACACTAAAAGCTATCACCTGGACATTCTGCTAACTGTATGAGCTCATTAACACTCATACATACCTCCTCTGCAAGTCTTACAACCTTTACTCCTCATGTCAAGCCCTGAAACAAGAAGAAAAACCCTAAAAACCTATGAAAGAATGGGTACGCATGTAACATGAAGTCTGCCTGCGTTCCTGGCTTGGGTACGCAGGTAATGCATGGCTTACCTGCGTTCTAGAATGCAGTTTTCCATAGGAATGCTTGCGTACCCCATCCAAACTCAAAAAAGCGAGAAAGTAAAATTTAAAAGTTGGTTTGAGGTCAATTCTAGAAGGTTCTAGATGAGATTTTTTGGGGATGAGTACACTTTGATAAGGTGCATGTATCCCTCACCTTAAGGAACTAATCCCTTGATGTGAGGAGCCTATCCCTTTGAAGGAGGATTCTATCCCTACAAAGGTGGAATCCTAACCTCCTCATCTGCTCTATAAAAGGAGGCATTGGGTAGCCTCAAATGGTTAAGTTTTTGGAGATTGAGAATAAGAGTTCAAGCTTTATGTGTGATTGAGTTGAAGTGCTGTTGAGATTTAGACTTCTTTCTGCTGAGCTTTTGGGAGGAAAGATCACATACCTCTTTATGCTCCTGGAGGAAGAGTGCAAGACTTATCAAAGTAGAGGAGACTCCTGCTTCGGACCCCGGGAAGGCCTTTCGAACATCAAGGCTAAGGTTGTAAGGTTCTTCTGTATATTTTAAGATTAATACAATCAAGTTCTGTTTTTCTCAATAAATTTTCGTTCGATTGTTTATTTCAATAAGCTATCGTTTGATCGTTTATTTCATAGATTCCTTGATCACTATGATAGGTATGTTTTATGATTATTTGTTATACAGGTGCTATTAATATTTTCTTGCTTGTGATTGCAGGTCGACAAAAGAACTCTTGTTGCGACGGGAGGATTATTGATGCGACGGAAGCTTTATGACCACAAATAAGCATTTGGATCTAAGGTAGGATCGACACCTTCATAGCATTTATTTGTAAAACGAATATATTTAGAGAAAGACAAGCTTAGTTGTTTGTTTGTTGCTATATTGTCTTCTGACACTAGGGAGATCGATCTTGTCTACAAGATCGATTTATCCGGCCAACAAATTGGCGACTCCACTGGGGAAAGAACTTGTTGTTTTTGGTTCTATTTTATTTTGATTTGAGGAAAAGTTTTTCCTGGTTTTTGATTGATGGATATCTGCCTAGGTAGCTTAGGTTTTCTCTGTTTTTAAAAATTTTGAAATCTTTTATGTTTTTCTTGAACTTTTCTGGGGACCGCACTTTGTTCTTTTGCACAGTGCGGGCCGTTTCGCACTTTCCTTGAGTTAACAGTGTGGGACCACACCTGCTACCTCTGGGAGCCTGCGGACCTTGTTAAATTTTTTGAAAAACTTTAGATTTCTTCTTTCATTTTAGTTTAGATTTGATTTAGGATTTTTAGCATCTACCCAGATTTGTATTTTTCTGTCAAAAAGCCTTGTTTATGAGTTTCTTTCAGCAATTTTTCATCTCATCAATCTCCGTTTATTGGGTGTTTTGAGTCTCTTTTTGAGAAATTCTTAATTTGATTTCCTTTGGTCATTAATTGGAGGTTTGTCTCAGTCTTTTCACAATTTTGCATCTTTTTGCTTTTTTTTTTGCAAAAAAAATTTCCCCCTCATTCGCCGGGGGGGTGGGGGGGGGGCTAAATTGTGTATGAGTGTTAATTGCCTTTGAGTATTTTTATTTTTTAATCTTTGGAACTCTCACCCGATTTTCTTGACTTGCACTTGATTGGTTCTTAGATTACATTAGAATCATCTTGTGTTTTAGAATTATCTTGCATAGATCACATTTGCATAATTAGAATTCTCATTTTCAGAATATGAATGAAAAATGTGCATAGATTACATTTGCATACTTTTCATGTGAATTATGCATAGATTAGAACTGCATAGTTTACATTCTGAAAAATCAATCATAGATTTAGATTAATTTTCTTTGATTTGAATTTAGATGTTTTTATGCTTGTTTTAAAAACACAAAAAAAAAAAATTGTTTTGGAATTGATTTGCATTAGTTTTTCTTGATGAAATTAGTGCATTAGATAATTTGTTATATTTTCTCTTAGTGATCAATTTTTTGCATTGTTGGAAGTGGATGGAAACTCTTTCCCTACTTTAGTTAGGATTCATCGAATTGAAAAGATTACATTATCATATTCGATTGCATTCAGTTTTGGGTTGGGTAATAACACCATTGGGTTCATATCCATTTACCCTTTGAGTAATAACAGCCTAAATAACACAGCGCTTAATAAAATTCATCTAGTAATTTTTACATTTTTAGGGCTCTTTCCACCAATCTAGCTCAGGATTAGTGCTTTGGAATAGGTTGTAGTTAACTTTCCAAAGAAACTAAAAAAAACAAGTAGATAAATCTTGTGGTAGGAAATAAATCCAATTGTAATTGGTACAATCTGGGAAGCTTCTCTTAAAGGAGTTAATCACGAGATCATGTCCAAACCTTTGAGACAATCAATTCTGTTTCATTGGGAAAGATAGAAGATTCTGCGCGCATTAAAAATGGTAAACCTCAGATTAACCATTTTCGACGAGCCTGGGGTCACTTGTCGGTAAACCTCGGATTGACCATGTCGAGGAGCCTTCAAGAGGATTGAGCTTTGTTACTCTGCCCTTGCGTGTGGAATCGGATCGTCGAATGTTACCCCAGTTGTATTTTTTACTGTTGGTAACCTTAGTGTCCATAAAATTAAGATTATTTCCTAAGGTGACGGTGAAGGAAAGATCTCACTGTACCTGGAGCAGACGTCGACTAGACTCACTTGGACTCTTCGGGGGGTTCTCTTCACTCGAGATGGTTTTGTGAAGAAACTTGTGTCAGTCTGTTTCATTAAGCAGGTTGTCGGGGTAACTGTTCCAACCGTCCTTTCTGTATTAGATTCTACGATGTTGGATTTCATCAGAAACTAGTGTTTTTAGTACGGGAAGTTACTGTTTGTGTGTGGTTTAACTCCTAGATTTGATAGCGCGTGTTAATTTGTTACTTTGTCACACCTATGGTTACTTTTAGAGACCATAGGTGTGAATTGTGAATTTTAATTGTTAGGTGTGAATTGTGAATTGTTTAGCTTTAAATTGTTAATAAAATTCACTGAAGTTGAATATAATGACAACTATTTTAGAATTTACCAACCAAGGAACCCCTCTTAACGAGAATCCTAGTACTTTTCCTTGCTTTGGAAATGTTGGTCCTCCTTATATGGCTACATTGTCATTACCTGGATTTACAATAGGTTTACCGATATGGTTATTTTCAACTTCGTTGACCCCGAATACTCCAATTGTTCCACCTCAACCGGATGCTTCACCTCAACAGAGTTCACCATCTCAACATCACCAACCTTCTGTTGACCCTTTACCTTCTTCGCCTAATATTTCTTCCTCCATTTCTTCCTCTTCACTTGGTAAAAGCCTTGACGCTAGTAACCGGGTGACTAAGAAGAAGAAGAAAGGGAAGAAGAAGAAGAAGAAGAAGCAAGATAAGAAAGAATTCAACCAACCAACCATGGCTGTAAGTGTTAGTTGTGTTGAGGAAACCTCCAACATGCATCGTAAACCCAAATACCCTTGCAGGCTTTGTAAGGGTGACCACTTCCTTATGAATTGTCCCGGTATTCCAAAGGTCTTGGAAGTATGGTCAGAAAAATCTCATCAAATTTTCGTTGATCCATCAACTAGTGATAGTCAGGTTCCTAGGAAAAAGGGTAAAGTTAGGTTTCCTTGTAAGTTATGCAAAGGGAGTCATCAAACTCACATTTTCCCTCACATGGATGAAGCCTCAAAATTATTGGAAAACCTTACTGTTCCACAGTAAGAATTTCCAATTGGTTACCGTAAACTTTCTCCCAACCTACCGTCAACTGACGGAGTGATTGATCTAATTTCAAGTACAGTCGATCCCACTCTTCCATTAGAGAGTGAAACTCATATCACTCAGGTTGATGATCAATTAGTTGATCAAGTGGTCGATTCAATTTCACTTTCAGTCGATCCCATTCTCCCTGTAGAGAGTGAACTTCATACCGCTCAGGTTCTTCTTGTTACATCAGATTCTTCTACGCCAGGGGGAATTTCACCTGTTTCTACAGAACCCCCTCCAAGTACTGAGGTCTTTTCCTTTGATTGGAATAGAATGACAGAACCTCGTCTTCCTTCCTCCATCCCTTTCCAAATCATTTTGAAGTTTGGTGGTAGGGACATGCACCGTACACAGGTAGATGAAGGTGCTTTTGTTAGTATTTTATCCTCAACTACTTGGAAAGCTTTGGGTTCCCCTCAACTTGTGCCTATTTCGCAGAATCTGAAAGCTTTTAACAGAACCATTAGTGAACCTTTGGGGATCCTTCCTAAATTTTCTATTACTTTAGAAGGTAAAACTGTCTGTATTGATCTTAAGGTAGTTTGAGGCCCCTTGGATTTCAATTTACTCCTTGGGCGAGACTATGTCTATGCAATGAAAGCTGTAGTATCGACACTCTTTCGCGTGATGTCTTTCCCTCCCAATGGCAATATTGTGACTGTAGACCAACTTTCGTTCCCTAGTATTTTTTCGACTACCAATAATATGACACCCCTAAATGTTCCTGATTCTAAAGTGGTATCTACCCCGCCACAGGTTAATAATGTGGCAACTAGTCCCATGTTTTCAATTATCGATGTAAGCGAGCCTCTCACAGTTTGCTTGTCTTCCTTTGACTTAGATCCAACAATTGACATGGAAAACTCTATGGGATTATTTGAACGTGATGTTTTTATCCCTTTTGAGTCCCTTGACATGTATTCCTTTCATAGAATTGTTCTTCTATCTGATGAAGACCTCTTGGAAGCCATGATCAAGGTGTGTCCATTGACATGCGTTTTTTCCAGTTGGAAGCCATGATCAAGTTTGCGAGGATATTTCCTTTTACTGTGTCAACCTCGTTAAAAAATGAATAAGTGAATCCAAGGATAGTTCCTGTTACTGAGTCAACCTCGTAAAAAAATGAATCAGGTATGAGGAAAGTTCCTGTTACTGAGTCAACCTCGTAAAAAAATGAATCAGGTATGAGGAGAGTTTCTTCTATTGTGTCAACCTCATTAAAAAATGAATCAGTGAGTCCGAGGATAGTTCCTTTTACTGTGTCAACCTCATTAAAAAATGAATCAGTGAGTCCGAGGATAGTTCCTTTTACTGTGTCAACCTCGTTAAAAAATGAATCAGTGGGCCATGATGACAGTTCTTTTCCTGTGTCAACCTCATTAAAAAATGAATCAGTAGGTTATATAGGTAGATTGTAGAGAGTAGATACGAGGATAGTTTCTTTTACCGTGTCAACCTCGTTAAAAAATGAAACACGTTGCCATGAGCATAGTTATTTTGTTGTGTCAAGCTCATTAAAAAATGAAAAAAATCCTCCCCTAATTGATTCGAGTCTTTGACTAGATCTCGTAAATGTTAAGTCATATATTTAGGTTAGTTATTTCAATTTTTGCATAATTTTCTTACAGTTTTAGGTCGGGTATTTCATATGATCTCGTAAATGAACCTTCATTCCATCCATCTATTAATTACCAGCAATGTACTTAGTTGAATGAAATGAAGCTGGGGGGGCATGCGCTCTAGCAGTTACGCTTTAGGGGGAATCAAGCACAGTTTTCTCTCTGTTTCAAGCTTGTGTAAAAATGAAACCACTCTGAAGCATAGTTTTTGTCTATTTCAAGCTTTTGTAAAAATGAAACCTATCTTGAGTCAATTTCAGTTATTTTCAAGACTCGTTAAACTCATGAAAATCCTGAGATTATTTTTCTATCTTTCATTCTTGTAAAACACATGAAAATGCCGAGTTCTTTCCGTCTTTTCCTGCTCATAAATTAAATTGAAAGTCGGCCACAGGAGTATATTTTTATCCCTTTTTTGAACTTGTTAAAACTTACGAAAAAGTGAAAACCATGAGTACATTTTTATCCCTTTTTCAAACTTGTTAAAACTTACGAAAAAGCGAAACCCTGGAGTGCTCTTTTAAGCCCTTTTCAGACTCTCTAAACATGAAAATATTGCCAAGCACTTGATTATTCGAACTCGTTAAAGTAAATGAATGATCATCCCTTCAGTATAAGTTTACCCCTTTTACGGACTGAAATGGACTATTTAGGAAAAAGGTATACGCTGACTAATTACAGTCAATAGAGTTCTCTCCCGCATTATTTTATCCTTTTTCAGGCTCGAGAGACTAAATTTACGAAAAAGTACACCCATGGAGTTTTCTTAAGTTTTTCTTCCGACTCCCTAAAATTGAAAACACCGAGTTTCTCCTATATTGGACTCGTTAAAATTTAACAGTAAAGGACTTGTTCAATTTCAAGCAGGAACGAACCACTCCTTCTTAGGGTTAGAATCTTAAACTAAGTTGGACTCATCTGAAGGATGAGCTGATAAACAAGCAAATGTTATCCTCCTCAAGCTTGTCAAAAATAAAGAGGTACTTTCCAAAATGGTGGGGGAAAAGAGAGAAAAATGAACTTGTTTGTTGTATTTTGATTATTTGAAAATCCGTTAACCACTCTTGAACACGACACTTTTGTTCACCTGGGTTGGGAAATCCTTTGCCTAACAGTTAATCAAACCATTTTGTAAGTCTTCAGCTGGTTTCTGGGTATTAGATTTGGGTCAATTGTCACCAAACCATCTGCAGTGTTGTTATGTGTTCAAGAGGACAGTTCAAACAAGCCATTCATTTGCGAAATATTTGTCTTCCATTTTGACCATCCCTGAGTCAGTCCTTGCAAATCTATTTCTTCAAAACTTGATCTATGATTTTGTGTTGTGGGCTTGCCTATGATGGATCACTTTCTATCGACGACATCTCATTATCTAGGAAGTTGATCTAGAAATCGTCAGTACCTTGAAATCTGCATGCCTCAATGGCAGGTTTCTCGCCTTCGACGACAGGTTGCATCATTGACCTTCGATCGAATGATTCCGTGACATGTTCGACTTCAGCTCATTTATTCACATTTCATGGATTGTAATGAGTACTTTGAGAGACATTGACATTACTGGTGGTTACTCTCACACTTGTTAACAATTTACATTATTGACTGGTAATCAAGTGGTTTCTACCATGTTCGACTTCGACACATTTATTCACATGGATAGAATCGTACTAGTTCGAGAAACAGAAATCAAGACCCTGGATCTAGTTTCTACCATCCAGGCTACGAGGAGTTTTATTATTATACAGTAGAATATTCATTACAGATGGTTGCGTCCATGCTGTGTCTACGTATGTCTATATTTTTGATGTATTCAAAGTCATTCCTGTATCAGAACAGTTTAAATCAGTTTTCTAGTTAGTTTTGATCTGAGTATGGGAATGCCTACCTCAGCGATGATATGATTACATATATATATTTTGCATTGAATGTTTTTACAAGTTCCGACCAGGGTGTCCACAGGATGATCTTTGAAATGATAAAGTACTTCACTCTTTATATATAACAGACTTCATCTTCATCTATTTCAGAATTCGCACTTTAGGGGGCAATTTGTTACACTAAAAACTGTCACCTTGACATTCTGCTAACGATATGAGCTCATTAACACTCATACATACCTCCTCTACAAGTCTTACAACCTTTACTCCTCATTTCAAGCCTTGAAACAAGAATAAAAACCCTAAAAAACTCTGAAAGAATGGGTACGCAGGTAACATGAAGCATGCTTGCATTCCTGGCTTGGGTACGCAGGTAATGCATGGCTTACCTGCGTTATAGAACGCAATTTTCCTTAAAAATGCCTACGTACCCCCTCCAAACTCAAAAAGCGAGAAAGTAGAGTTAAAAATTTGGTTTGAGGTCAATTCTAGAAGGTTCTAGATTAGAATTTTTGGGGATGAGTACGCTTTGATAAGGTGCATGTATCCCTCACCTTAAGGAACTAATCCCTTGATGTGAGGAGCCTATCCCTTTGAAGGAGGATTCTATCCCTTAAAAAGTGGAATCCTAACCTCCTCATCTACTCCATAAAAGGAGGCACTGAGTAGCCTCGAAGGGTTAGATTTTGGAGATTGAGAATTGGAGTTCAAGCTTTATGTGTGATTGAGTTGAGTGCTGTTGAGATTTAGTCTTCTTTCTGTTGAGATTTTGAGAGGAAATATCACATACCTCTTTATGCTCCTGGAGGAAGAGTGCAAGACTTATCAAAGTATAGGATACTCCTTCTTCGGACCCCGGGAAGGCCTTTCAAACATCAAGGCTAAGGTTGTAAGGTTCTTCTGTTATTTTAAGATTAATACAATCAATTTTTGTTTCTCTCAATAAATTGTTGTTCGATTGTTTATTTCAATAAGCTATCGTTTGATCGTTTATTTCATAGATTCCTTGATCACTATGATAGGTATGTTTTATGATTATTCGTTATACAGGTGCTATTAATATTTTCTTGCTTGTGATTGCAGGTCGACAAAAGAACTCTTGTTGTGACGGAAGGATTATTGACGCGACGGAAGCTTTACAACCACAAATAAGCATTTGGATCTAAGGTAGGATCGACACCTTCATAGCATTTATTTGTAAAATGAATATATTTAGAGAAAGACAAGCTTAGTTGTTTGTTTTTTGCTAGATTGTCTTCTGACACTAGGGAGATCGATCTTGTCCGCAAGTTCGATTTATCCGGCCAACACACCTTTGACCCTCAACTAAAAATTATTGAGCTAACTCAATCTTTCTAACTTAGTTAACTGATACAAATTTTTATGAGATGAAATTACAATTTACTTTCAATTTAATTAAGGGATAATTAAATCAAAAGCCTCACATGGTAGCCATTTCTTGGTGTCATTTTATGGATTTTGTTTCTAAATGCCAATTTCACTATTTCTTGTTGCAAATTTCAACACTCCCTCTCAACAAGAAATGAATAAATCTATCCCGATCTGATACCTTTGGAATGTTCTTGCATGCAACACTTCTCTAGTGTTGTTTGCACATGCAACTCTCCTGAAACTGAATAGCCTCCAAACAAATGAATCAGTATAATTCATATGTCATTGGATTCTTCTGAATGTTGGATCCTAATGCAAATTTCTATTGGACTCTCTTGATGCTGTTGATATCTGCATCCATGCACTTTGCATTGCTGCCAACTCTGATATGCACTCCAGTATCCGACATCTATCACTTTGATTTCTGTGATCCTGACATATGACTACATCAATCTAACCGATCCTTCTTGCTACTGTTGTACTATGGGCTCCTTGTAGCCAGGTTCGATCCATGAGACACACCATCTCAATGGACCCTGCCTAAATTTCTTCTTGGGATTATATCTGAACATCGCCCCACCTCAAACCTGGAGGTATAGCTGCATGTACTCCCTCTGCCTTTCTGGATCGAAATTTCCCCCTCCTGGAGGTCTATTCTTGAGTGGACTCTTCTACTCAGTCTCCTCTCTACTTCTCCAATTGTGGATGCTCCACAACCTTCTTGTTGAAGTTTGAAACAAGAAACAATAAAATTGGCATCCGGAAACAACAAGCAGCACCTACACTAAGTGTGGGACCAGGATACCCAAGCAGCATCTACACTAAGTGTGGGACCAGGAGGTCCAAGCAACACTTACACTAGTTTGGGCTAAATTTGGTGCATGTCTATTTTAGTTATCCCTTAATTAAGTTGGACAATAAAACGTAATATAATCTAAAAATAACTTGTAATAGTTAATTGAGTGTGATAAACTCAGTTAGCTCATGAATTTCAAGTTGAGGGTAGTTGGTGAGGCATGCAGAGTAATTCTAGTTGTAACAAAGTTTGAAGTGAAATGGTGCATTAGTTGATGCGGGTTGTAATCAGTTTAACTCAGTTAAGTGAGTTAAACTCAATTGTGCTAGTTGTAACTGTTTGATACACTAGTTAGAGATCAAGTGAATTAAATATTATTTAATTCACAATCAGTGATCTCACATGCAACTGAGGATTTACTATTATTAGCTGCATGCATGTCAGTTCCAATGGAGACCGAGTTGAGATCTAGGTGAAAGGGAAGTGTAACTATCGGTTGTGATATTAGCAAGCTTCCCAGGTGTAGTTAAAACACCACAGGATGCCCATGATACTTAGCGCAATGTAGGAAGGCTATAATTACTTGTGAATAAGGATTGCATTCCTCATGAACTGTGTGAGCAAGGCAGGCTAGAGATAGACTGAGAATTGGCTGAGTATTGGCCCAATTTTGTCTGGATCAGTGTGAGACAATTAGCTAAATACAGGAGGGCTCTTGTGAGAAGAGTTGTATGTAATTGTTTCACGATTCCTTGTGTAATATACAATATATGATAGAGGGGTTTTAAGCAGCAAGCTTTCCCCAAGAAATTATCTGTGTTGTGTGTGATTGATCTTTCTTCATGCTTATGTAATTGGCAATTGTGTTTTTAATTCCACAAATATTTGTAGAAGTGATTCAGTATTTAACTTTAGCATATTTTTAGATTGGGTGAATCCAAGATATACATGCATGTTTTATAATTTCTACATGGTATCAGAGCCGTGTTATAAATTTTCTACATGGTATGAGAGCAGGAATGATTTGGGTGCACGAGTTTGCAAAGAATATCTCAATATTTTGATGAAAAAATTTAAAAAACAAATAGGATATTTGGAATCCTTGCGAAAAAATACCCAAATTGAAAAAAAAAATCAGTCAAATTGGAGCTCGAATGAGGGAGATATCGTCGATTTAAAATCGGCTCTTTTGTTATAAATTTTTGTTATGGAGGGACAATTACAATGTGCGCGAGTTGGTGAAGGAAATTTTTTTCTTCAACAGAAAGCATCGGGACAAACAAAAAATATTGGGATTTGTGTGAATAATCTCTATATACTTGATGTAGATGCGATTTCTACAGAGCTTCCAAAATTTGGGAAGTGTGAGAAAGCCATGAAATTGACCCTTGAGAGGGAGATTGATTTGCATGCAGATGAGGAACTCTTGGTTCCAAAGCATGAACCTCAGAATGTGGAGCAACCACAAGATGAGGATCATGGAGTGGAAGAAAACACTCATGCAGAGAAATTTCGAGCTAGATGGGCAGAGGGAGTACATGCAGCTATACCTCCAGGTGTGAGGTGGGGCAATGTGCAAGATTAATCCCAAGAAGAAATTTGGGCAAGGTCCTAGAGATGGTGCATCTCATGGATCGAACCTGGCTACGAGGATCCCACATAGAAGAAGTAGCAGGATTAGTTAGATTGATGCAGTTAGATATTAGGAGGACAAAAATCATAGTGATAGGTGTCAGATACTAGAGCGTAGATAAGAGTTGGCAGCAGTGCTGAGTGCATGGATGCAGATTTCAACAGTGCAGAGAATATAGAAGACATATACGGTAGGTACCAGTAGTCAAAAAAATTCAATGAAGATGCATTATACTGATTCAGTTGTTTGGAGGCTATTCAGTTTCAGAAGTGTTGCATGCAAAGGTTGCATGTGTGAGAAACACTAGAGAAGTGTTGCATGCAAGAGTTGCATCTCGCATGCAAGGGTTGCATGTCACATGCATGAGGTTGCATGTCACATGCATGAGGTGTATGTCGCATGCAAGGACATTGATTTCTTGTTGAGAGGGAGTGTTGAAGTTTGCAACAAGAAATAGTGAAATTGACATCTAGAAACAACAAGAAACACCTACACTAAGTGTGGGACCATGAGGTCCAAGCAGCACCTACACTAAGTGTGGGACCAGGAGGTCCAAGCAGCACCTACACTGGTGTGGGCTAAATTTGGTGCATGTCTATTTTAGTTATCCCTTAATTAAGATGGACAACAAAATGTAATCTAATCTCAAAATAACTTGTAATAGTTAACTAAGTGTGATAAACTAAGTTAGCTCATGAATTTAGAGTTTAGGGTAGTTGGTGAGGCATGCAGAGTAATTCTAGTTGTAACAGAGTTCGAAGTGCAGTGGTGCATTAGTTAATGCAGGTTGTAATCAATTTAACTTAGTTAAGTGAGTTAAACTCAGTTGTGCTAGTTGTAACTGTTCGATACACTAGTGAGAGATCAAGTGAATTAAATATTATTTAATTCACAATCAGTGATATCACATTCAACTGAGGATTTACTATTATTAGCTGCATGCATGTAAGTTCCAATGGAGACCGAGCTGAAATCTAGGTTAAAGGGAAGTGTACCTATCATTTATGATATTAGCAGGCTACCCAAGTGTAGTTAAAACACCATAGGGTGCCCATGATACTTAGCGCAATGTAGGAAGGCTAGAATTCATTGTGAATAAGGATTGCATTCCTCATGAACTGTGTGAGCAAGGAAGGCTAAAGATAGGTTGAGAATTGGCTAAGTATTGGCCCAATTTTGTCTAGATCAGTGTGAGACAATTAGCTAAATACAGGAGGGCTCTTGTGAGAAGAGTTGTATGTAATTGTTTCATGATTCCTTGTGGAATATACAATATATTATAGAGGGGTTTTGAGCAGCAAGCTTTCCCTAGGAAACTATCTGTGTTGTGTGTGATTGATCTTTCTTCATGCTTGTGTAATTGGCGATTGTGTTTTTAATTCCACAAATATTTGTAGAAGTGATTCAATATTTAACTTTAGTATATTGTTAGATCAGGTGAATCCAAGATATACATGTATATTGTATAATTTCTACACTTCTGAGACTGCTTCTGAGGTTGCATGTTGAGAGATAATTTATCCCTCTAAACCACCAAGTCATTAACCATTGCTTTTCTCCTCAAAGTTTTGCATGCATCCTCAACCTCAAGAGCATATAGGTTCTTGACTCTTGAACTGATCTGATTCACTTGTCTCATGGCTATGTGTTTAAGGAACACCTTTCCTTTTATAAACATCACCTCATAACCACGGTCTTCCAATACTACTACAAAGACAAGATTAATATTCCTTAGGCCTGGAACACACAAAACATATTCTAGTCTAAGAGGGGAAACATACTCCCTCTGAAAGGTAATTGTATCTATGCCGATCGCACTATACCTCCCGTCATCTCCAAAATCTATGTTCTTCTAGAGGTCCTTCTCCTCCAAGTCACTAAAGAGATCTCTATTCCCCGTCATATGGAACAAGGCACCGTAGTCTATATACAATATGCATCCCATTAGAGTGCTAACCATGCATGCAATGAAAGTAAAATCAAGCTCAAAATGTGAAGCCAATGCTTCACCCGCTGCAACTGCAGGCTCCTTCTTGCTTTCCTTCTTCTGAGGATAATTCAAAGCATAGTGTCCATGTTCGTGATAGTGAAAAAAACCCGATCTTGGACAAGTATCTCTTGCCCTCTTTGCCTTCGGATTTATTTCCCTTGGTTTTCTTTCATTTTCCAACCAATGCACAATATTATTCTGTGTTGGTGTTGGAGGTCCCGTCTCTGGTGCTCTGCCTTATCTCTTCTATTACCAAGTCAGACCACAAACGCTCCTAGTCTGGTAACTTCTCCCTCCCATTCACAATGTCCTGGTAACTATGCCAACTCTTGGGAAGGCCTAGAAGTGACAGGCTCACCAAATCATCATTGAATATGGTCACACCAATGCTTCCAATCTCATCTCGACATTGAGTGAACTTAGCCAAGTATGTTGGTACCGTCACGCCCTCCTCGTTCTTGATATTTCTGAGCTTGTTCTTCATCGCAAAATTCCTTTGGTCACCGCTGTTTTGAAACAGATCTGTTAAGGCCTTCCATATGGCATATGGAGTCGCCTTCCCATGGAGGTTCGAGACAATATGATATGGAACTCCCTCTAACATGATCCTTCTCTCCTTTTCTACCTTCTTCTACCATGCATAAAAAAGTTGGGCATATGCTGCTGCGAGCTTGGGAATATCAAAATATATGAATTCCTTCAACCCATTGTCCTCCAACACTGCCTCCATCCTATCCTTTCATGAAATATAATTCGAATTTCCCTTGAGTGAAAATTCGAGTCTCAGACCATTGAAATATATCTTGATCTACTACTGGATCCTGAAGAATAAATCTATAAATTTGAATCTATTCAAGACAAACTTGTTGGAAATACTAAGAGGGGGGGGGGGGTGAATCAATATTCCTTCCAATTAGAGCATTCGTTAATCTTCAATTATTATCAGTGTTTGTACAATGATAGCAGTAAAAAAAAGGAACACAAATGCACACAGATTTTAAGGTGGAAACCCACTCCGAGACAAAAACCACCTAATGCTTTTCTAATAATTCTTTAATATTCAACTCCAATTGAAAATAAATCTCCAACTTCCTAGAATCTAGAAAAGCATTCTTATCCAGCTCCCACTGGATGGATGCTCCAATGCCCAAGATTCTTTAGTATTCAACTGAACAGATGCCCCAACACCCAATGAGCTACAACTCACCCTAGCACCACCCTACCACCCTGTAGAAGAATAAAATAAGAATGGAGTCCCGTACCAGGGAAAAGGTCCACTTTACAATGATATAGAATGATGTAGAAGAAGAAGACACACTAGACCATAACCAAAACTATGACACAACCACTTAATGATGATCCTAGACCTCTCGACACTGCCTCTTCGACTCTTGACAGTTAGATACTAGAACAATTTTTACAATAATGTATTTAGAATGACTTAGTACAATGATACCTTTACAGTGACTGTATGCAGTGCTGCCCACTTGAAGACTTCATGTGATGAACTTCTTGCTACTGTTCTGCACCTTGGTTTCTACTCTTGTCATGCTACCCTCTGCTGCACCTTGCTTTGCTTTACTACCCTATAAATTATGGTCCTTTGTAGCCCTTGACAACACATGATATAGCTTTTTCTTTCCTTCTAGGAGCTCGATATTGAATCTGGTGTATCTCTGTTATTTCAGATCCCCAATTTGTGATTTTCAGTCCTGTAGTATTCCTATGAGTCTTATTTCTAATGCCATAGGTCTGACCCAATTTGGATTCTTCAAGGGAGAGTTATGCCCAATCTCTCATAATGCCCTAATTATGGATTTTTTCAGTAGAGCGAACTTTTACGACGTGCCACATGTCACTGTTTCTTAATTCAGATCTAAAATTGATAGAGGGAAAACTAAAGGCCATGTAATATCTGCCACTTTTTACAACATTCCAATCTGATACTCAAAGAGAGAGTTATGACGATTTTCCCAAGGTCACTTCTTTGAGATATATTTCAAGAGCCTGCAAAAACACTGACTTCCACAGATCATATATACGAACATATTGTGCACCTTGATTTGAATTTTTCACAGGAGCTTCCTCAGGATTTTGGCTTCACCAGATAACAATTTCAGCTTCTGAACCTTCCTAGAAAAAAATTTAGAGCAAAAATGCCATGATAACCTGTTTCAGATGACGAAATCCCTTGCATAAGGAGGATATGAGGATCACAATTTATATAAATTCTTAGCTTGAGAGGGGATTCAAAAAGTGAACGTGGGAGGGATTTTAGGAGCTTAAAAAATATTAATTATGAATTTTCAATGACCCATGCCACAACCCCATGGGGTTTTAGCCCACTAACTGGGGGTACAAACTTCAAACATGAATATCACTCAAACTGTGAAGAATTACGTGACGTGCCACATATCAACTGAAACATCTCGACAAGTAGAAACCATAAAAATAATTCTTGACCTAGAATATATTATTTTGGTAGGTATAAATTCCCATGCAATATAGGGGTATCTCTTGGTGCTGCTTGGGTTGACATCAATGATAACCACTGATCAACAAAACTCAATTTCTTCTCCACTATTGTGATTCTTGGCACTCTGATACCATGTATAAAATCCCTAACACAACTCTAATACCATGTAGAAATTATATAGAAACTCTATATCAATGGATTCAATCTGATCATGCAATGTACTAAAACAAGATACTGAATCCTTCTACTATATTTGCGGAATATAAAAGACGATTGCTCAATCACATGCAAGTAAGAGAAAGGAAATTATCAATCACACAACACAAGATGTATCTGGGGAAAGAACCTTCTCAAAACCCCTCTATCATATATTTCACAGAGTCAAAGAATCATGAAACAATACAATTATTTCTCAAACCGAGAAAATCCTGCACTCTACCTATCATCTCACTCTGATCCTGCTCAAAATTGACTAGCAATTATTAGGAAAAATTGACCAACACTTAGTCAATTCTCAACCCCTGTTAAGCCCAGCCTTGCTCACGCAACCCCTTGGAAATTAATCCCTATTACATAGGATAATAAACCTTTCTTGACTGCGCAATCCCTATGGAGCCTTACTTTGACTTTATAATTGCACCTGGGAAATTCGCTAATAATACAACTGATAGTAACTTCCCTTTAACCTCTGTCTCAACTGGGTCGTCATCAGAATTTACATGCATGCGTTTATTAATAGTGAATCATCAGTTACTTGGTATATCACTACTTGTGAATTAAATCTAATTTAATTCACTTGACCTCTCACTAGCTCATCACTCAGTTAGAACTAGTTAAAATGATTTTAACTCAATTAATTTTAGTTAACTGATTACACTCACACCACACTAGTGCATTAACTGCAACTGGACCCTAAAAATAATAGAATCACTCTACATGCCTTAGCTTTGACCCTCAACTCGAAATTATTGAGCCAACACAGTCTGTCTCACTTAGTTAAATGATACAAGTTGTTATGAGATTAAATAACAATTTACTTTCAATTTAATTAAGGGATAATTAAATCAAAAGCCTCACATGGTATCCATTTCTGGATGCCAATTTCACTGTTTCTTGTTGCAAATTTCAACATGGAATAGATTGTCCAGTAGGTTGAATAGGTTGATAAAATAAAACCCATAGATAAACTTGAATAGGATGTTGAACAAAAGAAGGGTTCCAAATAATATTCATCCCTGGGTAAGGAGCACCAATCAATCGTTGAGACACAACAGGTTGACCTGGACCTACTTGAGGTATCTAACCATAGTTTTCATAATTTCTAGCAAAAGGTTGTCCTCCAACTGTAGGATATGACCCAAAAAAAGGTTGTCCTGTAGGTGGAGGATAAGGTGGTTTCCCTCAAGGTGGATAGTAAACACCACTTGGGGTTATTTGAGGATTACCTAATTTTTCATTTACCATGTTAATATACTGGAATGATGGAAAAGGTATTTGAGGCATGGAAGTCATGCCTTAAACAGTAGAGGTAGATACACCACATGACAAAGTAGAAGTTTGAGGTGAAGGAGAGGCTCATGAAAACGTTCCAGAAAGTGATTGGTGCCCAGCAGGAACCGAGAGACCACCATATAATAATGACTCTAGAGAGCTTGGAAAGATAGAATTATCAATAGGTATACTCCCAAAAATAATTTCTGACATAGTTCATCTAAGTGAAAAGTAAAAAGGAGTTCAGTAACATGGACTACCTTGACCTAAATAGTTCAAAGGTGTGAAATTCCAAGGATCTGGTCAGAAAGGGTCAAAAGGAAGTCTTAGAAAAACTATTGGTTCACCAGTACAAACATGAGTATGTGGTGATTCTTCATCTTCTTCTCTAGTAATGTCTTTAGTAATAATGATACCAGGAGGTATACTAGTTGTAATTATGAGTTTCCTTCGCGGTGAAGGTGGTATAGGAGTAGGGGATATAATAGCCGAAGGTGATTCAGGTTAAAAAATATTAGATTCAGGTTCTTCGATGCATGGTTCAGTGAATTATGTATCCGAAACCTCACCGGCATCTGATTCTTGATGAAAAAGTTCGGTAATTTCTGGACCAGATTGATCTAATCTTGATTCTAATTCTTGGAGTTGAACCATTCTAGTTTCTACTGTCTCATATTATATAGTGGTATATGTTTAAGTTTGGTCTGAGGTCCCTAATCCTGTTGATTTTTACCTCTCATATTCAAGGGACAAACCCTGCATTTTAGGCGAATGCCTCAGTAAATCAGCCACGATGATTTTTTTATTAATAATTCAAATAATATTAAAAATTCACACGTAAGGTCTCTAAAAAGAAAAAATAAACAATTAACACATGCTAGTAAATCTAAGGAGTCAATTCATGCAAACAAAATTTTCACAGCAAAATCACTAGTTGGTGATGAAATCAAACATCGCAGAGATCAATATGGAAAGTGAAATAAACATAGAGTGGGTGGAACCAACTACCTTGAAAACCTGATTAAAGAACATGATATGGTGATAGTAACTCCACTTAGCCATATCGAGTGAAGAATACCCTGCAAAAAGGTCCAAGTGAGTCTAGTCAACGTCTGTTACAGGTACAAAAGAGACTTCCCCTCCACCATCACCTTGGGTAATAGCCCTAAGATTATGGTCTCTAAGGTTACCACTTACAAAAATTTAACCTGGGGGGACAATAGCAGATCAGACGTACAATATGCAAGGGTAGAGTAATAAAGCTCAATCCTCTTTAATGTTCTTCAACATGTTTAATTTAAGGTTAATTTTCAAGTGACTCCCAAGTACCTTTTGACACCGCTTGTAATGCATGAAAATCACTCTACTGTAACCAATGAAGTGGGATCCATCTCTCCACTAGGTCTGATATGATCTCATACTTAACTCCCTTGTTAGAGGAGATTCCCAGAGCCAAACTTTAATAAGTGGATTTACTTGCTATCACAATATTTTAGTGTTTGTTTGCAACTTTGGAAAGTTAGCTCAGTTCCCTATTCGAAATCCCTACAACCTAATATAATGTAGGTGGAAAAGAGCCCTAAAAATATACAAATTCTAATTGATTTCATTAGCGTTGTGTTTTAAAGCTATTATTTAATCAATGAGTAAATGAATGTGAAACTGATGATATTATTACCTAACTCAAAAATTCAATGCAATCGAACATGATGTAGTGATCTTTTCATTTCGACAAATTCCTAATTACGGGAAAGAAAAAGCCTTTTCAAATTTTAAAGAAAATACAATAAATCTTAATTTCACTTTATCTATTTTTTCAAAAATACAATTTTTCACTTTGAAATGACCCAAATGTAGAAATTAAGATTTCAATTCGTTCAACAACTCACAAACCATGAAAATTTGCTTTGACAAAGAAGCACTCAATTTTTCCAAAATGCATAAGAAACTAATCAAATCCTTAAAATGAATTTTCTCAAATGAATGTTATGAAATCAATGATGTCTAAAGTGTGATTATGAAAAAATTCAGCACTGAAAGAATATTGACTTTCATTTTAAGTTAAGTAAAGGAAGCACATCTCATCAAAACAATTATTCTTGAGAAACCCTACTTTTCATTAAACCAAAAGATATTTCACAAATGAAAAATATAATCACTAAATCTAATCTGTTTGAAAAAAAAAAGACACGAAGGCAGTAAATAAAGATCAACCAATCTTTCTTTTGATGGATCCACAAGCAACCAGACAAAGCCCTTGCCCTAATTCATGAAAGCAAGAAATTCTTAAGACTTATTCACAACACTCAATCAAACTCACAGAGATTATTTGAAGGTACACACAAGTATAATGAAGCATCGAAAACCAAAATTTCAGAATTTAATGAAAGGAAAACTCATTTTTTCAAAAATTCCAGGCATATGCGTAGAAAAACAATATTATTCAATGTGCATACACACCATTTCTAAAGGAAAAGTGCATAGATTTGCGCTCTTTTTCTAAATATGACCCACACAGGTCGATAAAATTCAAGAAAAAATAAAAATTCAACTAAACAATTCACAAAATCCAAAATATCACTATCTTGCATACACCCAGAGAAGGATATCATAGAAGGTTTGAAAGACCAAAACAAGGAGGTGATGAAGAATGAGATGTTCTGTTAGGTCCTTGTGTAGTCCCTTATTGTTGTTAGTGTAGCTCCCTTATTGTTATTTTTGTACCCCTGTAGTCCCCATATTGTTATTATTGTGCCCCATAAAAGCCCACTATTGTGATTGTTACACCCTTACATTATTATTATTAGGTTGGCTAGGATTATATTGTGACCACATGGAATCCTATATATAGAAAGGAGTTTTTTTCATTTTGAATCAGGTGCTCAGTGTTAAAGCTCAAAAATGAAAGTGCCCAAAATCGAATGGAAACTTAACGACAGTGAATAGCTCGTCGCCAGGAATCCGACATAATTCATTTCATTGAAAACCGACTCCAGATGAGGAAGATAGAGCCTGCTGTTTGTTTTCCTAACAGCTAAAAAAAATGCAAAAAGGATAGAATGTTGACATGGAAGCCTAGTAAGCAAAGAAAAGGATATTCTAGGAATATTCTTTCATTTTTTCCCAATGACACTGTGACAAGTGTCATCGCAGGATCCATCAGAGAGTTTGGGTTAAGGTGATTTTTTTTTTATCTATCCTAAGGTTGATTTTTTTTTTTTTTAAAGTTTGGGGATAGTCCAACCAGAGGCAGACACGTGGTGTAGCCAGGGGCCACCACGTGCCCCATATGGTGGAGCAAGGTCAAGGCTTAATTGCATTATCAATGGTCGAATTATTTTTTTTAACTCCAAAGTTCGAATTATGGAGCAATGTTCAAAGTCGAATTTTATTATATGGTGCAATTTATATTATCAAAGGGTCGGTTATAATGTATTTCATGGAAAAATATTATATCGGCGGAAGGGCGGAGGTCAGGGCTCAACCCCACGACCTCCCCCACACCAACCACCACAACTACCATCATACCACGACTTATGTCTTAATAGCTATGGGTGCCGAGTTATCTTTATTTTAATTGATATGCACTAGCGGGGGAAAGGAGGGGGCCAACCCCCTCACCATGGAATCATCGACTACGACTAGGAGCAGAGCGCTCCATTAAGCATGAGATTTTATTTAAAATTCAGATTAATTAACACTAATCCCATGTATTAGCGCTTATCTGACTTTTAAGTTGGGTTTTGTTAAAATGCACTTAGCGCATTAAACTGCAGCTTATCTCAACTCTAATTCTAGTTTATTGCTTAATTAATCCAGCTTAAGTTTAGTAGTGGAGTTGGCGAAGTCTGACATTTGTGGCAGGAATCCATATTTAGCTGTGCTAACTGGAGTTCTCTCCAGTTTTGGAGGAGATTTGTAGGGAAAATTGAATGAAGCATAACTGGAGCAAATTTCGACCATTTTTGGCTCAAGAAGGGTCATTTATAAATGATTTTGACATTATGAACACATTGAAGAAGGTTTCAGGAGCAATAGATGATTGTAAACACCACTTTTTTCACATTTGAGCTAATACAAAGGCCCAATCCATGAAAGCTGGACCAAGTAGATGTAACACAGGAGGGGTGAAATCCTTCATCAAAACACTGTGTTAATGGATCATTTGATGGTTTGCTGTACATTTTATTGCTACTATTCAGTATTATGTTTTTAAGTTAAAATTATCATGAATTTAACTTGAAACTCAATACATTTACCTGTTTAACACTCGTAAACACCTCAAGAAACCTATGCACATGAAGCAACAGATCAACAAATTATTTATAATTATGAAGATTAAATTAGCACAAAAAAACCAACATTTAGATTTAGATCACATTTGTATCATCCAAGAATTGTTCAGTTATGTAATGTAAAGGAGGTTTCCCCCTCAAGGAGGCTAATTTCTAAGGCATTGATCTCTCCTTTCTTCTATTTTGTGAGCTGATTTCATAACATTTGGTATCCAAGATTTAGATTCTAGGGTTTCACTGTTGCAAATAGGTCATCGTGGAATTTTATCTATAACTTATTTTCTACAAAGGTTTAGAAGCTACAAAAAACCCATTTGAGTCGAAATCCTGAGGAACGTCGTGTAAAAATTTCAGATCTTGCTTCGAAATATGTTTGGAGATATGATCTATGGACGTTAGGGTTTTGGCAGGCTCTAGAATTTCATCTCAAACAGGTGACCGAGGGAAAAGAATCGTAATGTTTGTTTCAGGAATCAGATTGGAATTCTATAAAAAGTGGCCAAAATTTCACGGATTGTAGTGTCTAGTGTATCGATTTCAGAACTGAAGGTTAAAACAATGATACATGGCACACCGTACTTTTCGCTCTACTAAACCAACCCATAATTAAGTCATTATGGGAGATTAAGAATATCTTGGTCTTGAAGAATTCAAATTAGGTCTGGCCTATGGCATTGGAAAGAAGACTAAGAGGGACACTACAGGACCTAATCTTAGATATTGAAGATCCGAACTTGCAGAGATAATTCAGGTTCAATATCGACCTCCTAAAAAGAAAAAAAAAAGTGTGTATTTTTTTTTTTAATTGCATAATGTTTGTTTGAAAAAACAATTTGAAGTGGTTCCAAGGGAATATTGAAGCATAGATATAAGTAGTGGATTCTATAATTCCTCCAAAAAATATTCCACACCCATTAAGCCCTCATAAATCTCTATGACACATGAAGAGGAAGAAGTGCAACATGATATGTCAAAATTACGAGACTGAGTGCAACAAATGTCGCTCTCGCAAAAAGTAACCAAAAATGAAATGGAAGATAAAATGGGTTGTTTTAAGAAAGTAATGGAAGATAAGATGAATGACATAGAAGGTAAGATGGATGGCATGGAATCTAAGATCGATGGTATAGAATAAAAATTGAAAGGAAATATGGAAGGCATGAAGAATGATCTAAAAGTAGACATGAAAGGTTTGAATGAAGGTTTGACTAAGTTTCTACAAGAAATTATTCCTAATGGAGAAAAGGTAATAGAGGAAATTCATGATGAGAACAAAATAAACACTAATCATGATTTAATAAACTCTAACGTTGGATTGAAGACCCACCATATTCCAAAGATCGATATGAGGAAGTTTGATGGCAAGGATATTGTAACATGGATACTATAGATGGAGCAATATTTTGATTTCCATAATGTAAAAAACACACAAAAGGTATTTATCACAACTTTATATTTAAAACAAAATACATTAGTATGGTATCGATGGCTTTTCTCTCGTAAAAAAATTGTCAGTTGGTAAATTTTTATGGAGGAAATGATAGAAAATTATGAGGATACAAAGACCAACACCTTCTTTAGCTAATTGATAAATCTCAAACAAAAGGGTTCACTGGTGGAGCACATTGAGGACTTCCAAAAATTGAATATAAGGGTAAAATAATATTTCATAGGAACATAGGATTGATGTATTCATAGGGACATTAAAGGATAAAATCCAACATGAGGTTCGCCTTTGGGAACCTGAGTCATTGGAGAAGGCATTCAGGTTGGCAAGAAAATTTGAAATTAAAATAATGGCGAAAAATGAAGCCTAACAGTCACATCTATAAATATGGAAGTGTTGCTACTCCTAGACTTACACAACCCACAAGGTTGACACCACAACAATTGGAAGAAAAAATAGAAAACGGGCTTTGCTACAGTTGTGATAACAAATACACTAAAGTTCATAAGTGTGATGAGAAGAAATCATTTTACATAGATTGTGAAGAGGAGAAAGAAAATGAACAAGAAAATTCAAAATAAGAGGATATACACCAGGAACCAACCCTAGAGAAATAATACATGAATCTGACCATATCCTGTAATGCATTGGTAGGAATTACCACTCCTCAAACCCTAAAGATAAAAGGACATATCAAGAAGAAAAATGCAATGGTGTTGATTGATTCGGCTAGTACCCATAATTTTATTCATTGTAAGGTAGCCAAGGAATTGAATTGCTTCCTATACCCATCACCAGAGTGTCAAGTGATGGTTGCAAATGGAGGAACTATAAATTTTTCTGGAAAGTGCCATAATATCAAGCTAACCATGGGGGAATATATATTGAATAGTTCAATGTTTTTCATTCCAATCGATGGTGCTGATGTTGTACTAGGGGTACAATGATTACAATATTTGGGGACAGTAGCTTTTAATTTTCAAGAGATTTTATTGATTTTTTTTTATTTATATTTATTTTTTATTTTATTTTATTTATTTATTTATTTATTTATTTTTGGAAGGAAAGGAAGTTGAATTACGGGGTATCACAGGGAAGCTAGGAAATATAATAAGCTCTAATGTCATGACAAATATTCTAAAGAAAGAAAAATGAGGCATAATTGCACAATTATGCTCAGTAGAAGTTCTAACATCAAAATCATCTATTTCTCCAGATCTCTAAAGAGTCTTGGACAATCATTACAAGGTGTTTGAAACTCCCAAAGGACTCCCACCTATTCTTGATCATGATCATGCTATTCATTTGAGTGTAGGAAGTGTTCCTCCAAACATCAGGCCTTACAGATATCCTTATGTCCAAAAGAGCGAAATTGAACGTATGATTGCAGAAATGCCAGAGGTTGGTATAATTCAACCTAGTCAAAGTTCTTTATCTGCTCCAGTAGTATTGGTGCACAAGAAGGATGGATCATGGCGCATCTGTCTAGATTATAGGGAGCTCAATAAGCTCACTATTAAAGATAGATTTCCCATTCCTGCGAATTATGAATTATTGGATGAATTACATGGAGCAATTTATTTCACTAAGTTGGATCTCCATTCAAGATATCATCAAATTAGAATGAAGACTGAAGACATTCCAAAAACAAAATTTCGAACTCATGAGGGTCATTATGAATTTTTGGTCATGCCTTTTCGCCTTACCAATGCACCTTCTACAATTCAAGGGTTGATGAATTCCATTTTCAAACCCTTCCTTAGAAAATTTGTGTTAGTATTTTTTGATGATATACTAATCTACAATAGGTCTTGGAAGGATCATGTTCAACATGTTGACAGGGTGCTCAAACTATTGGAGGAAAAACAATTATATGCGAAAACCTCCAAATGTTTCTTTGGAGTACAAGAGTTGGAATATATGGGTCATATTGTATCTTAGGATGGTGTTAAGGTATACCTTAACAAAATTAAAGCCATTAAGGAATAGAAAGTCCCCACAACCATAAAGCAGTTGCGAGGATTTCTCGGGTTAACAGGGTATTATCACAAGTTTGTTAAGAATTATGGGAAAATAACAGAACCTATAACAACATTATTGAAGAAAGATGCATTTTCATGGACTCTTGAAGCAACTAAGGCCTTTTAACATCTTTAAGAGGCAATGTGCCAAGAACTGGTCTTAGCTACGCCAAACTTCACAAAAATTTTTATTGTGGAATGTGATGCCTTAGGAAATGGAATTGGTGTTGTTTTAATGTAAGAAGGAAGATCCATTGATTTTGAAATCTGTCCAATCGAAGGGAATTATTTACATAAATATATTTATGAGAAGGAAATGTTGGCAATACTACATGCACTAAAGAAATGATGACCTTACCTAATGGGAAGACACTTCAAGGTAAAAACTGATCATGATAGTCATAAATAATTTTAGGAACAAAGTCTATCTTCAGAAGAGAAACAAAAATGGGTCACAAAGATGTTGGGTTATGAATTTTAAATCATCTACAAAAAAGGGAAGCTAAATGTTGTTATAGATTCACTCTTAAGAAAGGATGAGGATGTGGAAGCATTGCTTTGTGCCATTTCTATTATCCAACCAGATTGGATAACCAAAGCAAGGGATGAATGGGAGAATGAAAAAGAAGTGTGGACACTCATTCAAAAGTTGGAGCAATATCCCAATACATCTGATACATTTAGTTGGAAAAATGAATCCTTATGGTACAAATATCGCTTATATATTTGTAATAATTCCCAACTAAAACAAAATATTCTTTTGGAATTGCACACCTCTCCCTGAGGAGAACACTCAAGATTTTTAAAAAATTACCACAGTGTAAAGATATTTTTTTTTTGGATGGCATCAAATATGATATTCAAAATTTTGTGGCGGAATATTTGGTTTTCCAACAAATAAAAGTTGAGACAATTAAGACCCCAGTTCTGCTACAACCTTTATCCATTCCAAGTCAACGTTGGGAGGAGATTTCAATGGATTTTATCACAGGTTTTCGTAAGTCCGAAGGAAATAATGTCATCATGGTGGTAGTTGATAGACTTCCCAAGCATGCACACTTTTGTGCATTATATCATCCATTTAAAGCGAGTATAGTTTCTAATACATTTATGGAAACAATTCAAAAGATACATGGAAACCCAAAGATTATTGTAAGCGACAGAGATCCCATTTTCACTGGAAATTTTTGGACGAAATTATTTTCTTGTTTGGGTACTCAACTAGCTCGTAGCTCATCTTATCATCCTCAATCCAATGGGAAAACTAAGATAGTGAACAGATGTTTGGAAGGATATCTTCTTTGCTTTGTATATAATAAAAAAACACAATGGGTCAAGTGGTTACCTCTAGGTCAAGTGGTTACACTTCCTTCCACACTGCATAAAAAATGACCCCATTTATGGAAATTTATGGATATCATCCATCGTCCATCACATAATATTTAAGAGAAAATTCTAAGGTTCAAGAAATGGAACATCACATCGAGAATCAACAACAAGTTCTCCAACTCTTAAAGGATAGCCTAAATTTAGCACAAAATTGTGTGAAACAACAGGTGGATCAACATCACAACGAGATTAGTTTTGATGTAGGCGACTAGGAAGTTTTACGAATACAACCATACAATAAAATGTCCCTCAAGATAGCTAAGAAGGATAATAAAATATAGCCAAAGTACTATGTTCCTTACAAGGTGTTGCGAAAGATTGGTACTATGGAATAAAAATTGGAGCTTCCTGCTTCTTCCCGAGTGCACCTAGTTTTCCATGTTTCATGCTTAAAGAAGGTTATAGGTGACAAACATCCAGTTCAAACAATATTTCTAGAACTTGATGAGGAAGGAAAATTCATATTGGAACCTGAAGCAGTCACGGAAACAAGAACTTGACAACTACGAAATCGATCAATTTCAGAGTATCTCATCAAGTGGAAGAACTTACCCATTGAAGATTCCACATGGGAGGATGCGAATTTTATATAGAAGCATCCAAAACTACTCAGGAATTGAGGAAAATTTTTTTTTGAAGGAGGGGGGCATGTTAGGTCCCTATATTACTAGTGTAGTCCCTTATTGTTGTTAGTGTATCCCCCTTATTGTTATTTTTGTACCCCTGTAATCCCCATATTGTTATCATTGTGCCCCATAAAAGCCCACTATTTTTATTGTTGTGCCCTTACATTATTATTGTTAGGTCGGCTAGCATTATATTGTGACCCCATGGACTCCTATATATATAAAGGAGGTTTTTTCATTGGTATCATCCAATAATTATTCATTTATGTAATGTAAAGGAGGTTCCCCCTCGAAGAGGCTGATTTCTAAGTTGTTGATCTCTCTTTTCTTCTATTTTTTGAGCTGGTTTGATAACATGTTCCCCAATGGAGTCTCCAATTTTCTATGGCAGACTAACTGCTAATATGGACATAAGAAATATCCCTAGATTCAATGAATGACTCTAGTAACAAATATAAAAGCAAGCAAATCTGTCGCCAAATTTATCTATACTGAATCATAAACAAGAATGGTAAGAGATGGAATCCATACCTTTCATGAAATTCCTGGTGAGTATCCTGGCTATGATTTAATGCAACTCCTCAATGCTTAGAAACCATATATGCAAACATAGAAACAACAAGAGATCAAAAGAATATGAAAAATAAATGATTCAATACAAGTCATACTAGTGATCTAGGAAACTAGTACCTAATCTTGTTTCAATGGACAAATGGAAGAAAAATAGACAATATATAATTTCCATTGAACAATATAGTGGGAAGAAAAAATCATTTGTATTAATCTCAGAATTAAAGGAGTTACACAACCTTGTCCTTGATGAAGTGTGGCTCCTCCCAATGATCTACAATATTCTCCTTGGATGACAAGCCTTCCAACCTTATTTGAGCAACATAAGTCTCCTTTAGTAATCCCTCCAAACCCTCGAGCCTGTGATTGATTTATTGACCAAGAGGAGGAGGTTCTAGATCCTCATATCAAGGATGAGATCCATAAAAGGTGTGATTAGGGTTTCTTAAAGAATGGGAATTAGCTCCATGATCAAAGGGGTTAGGATCAAATAAGCACCACCTCTAAGCTTTCATTTGGGATATATTTTCTCAACAAATCTTCTAGCTTTCAATTTTTATTTTTATTTTTTTTAAAGTCATGTGTGCAATTTGTAGTGGAAGATAGAGCACACTTATGTGCATGATTTAATGGTAAGAGCTACGTATGTGCAGAAACTAGCTAGGAAAATGCATAGGTGACCAAAAGTAGGGTTTTGGACCTTGTTACCTAGAATTCTAATTTTCTTCAAGATGTTTAAGTTGTAGCCTTTCAGGGTAATGATTTCAAACACATTGATGTATAGGGGAAGATCCAATTTTAGGATCATTTTCCATTGTGACAAAATGATGTGTAACAAGATCCATTCTTGATCTTGTATAGCCATTTAAAGGTCACAAAATACTTTCCTTTAGGCATTGGAAAAAAATCCCACACATCATTCTTCATAATAGACTCATATTATTTGGCCATGACATCCTTCCAAACCTTCTCTTTCACTACTTCTTCAAAAGTGGGAGGATCAACCTGGATGATAATTCTCATAACTACAACATATCCTTGGTACTGACATGGATTCTTGCTTTCTCCAAATATTCCTCTCACAACGACATGTATTTCAACATCCTGTAAAGTATCACAAAGCCAAAGGGGTCTCTTCCTGGTAGTGGGATCACATGGAGGATGATCCAAGGGGTCCATAAGCTCCATATAATCATCAACAATATCCTTCTTAGATTCTGACAAAGGACCTTCTAGTAGGTCCATGTCGTCATCCTTCTTATTAATAGGAGGAAGGTCCCTTTCGTTTCCAAGGGAAACATCTTCATCGAAAGTCACGTCCCTGCTAAAATAGATTTTCATTTTACCATATATATATATATATATATTCGAAATGATTTAGAAATTTCACAATTTCCAACAAACGTACCTTTCTTTCTAGTGAATTCTAGCTTATTCCTCTTGTCCTTTGACATATGAAAGTATACGGGGAAGATGTCTAACATCGAGCTTCACACTTGTGAAAAATTATTTGGAATTTTTTTCACCTAGGGCTTGATGAGGAAGCCTATTTTGGACATGGACCACTATATTAGTGGCATCTCCACAAAGAAACTTCGATAACTTTTGATCATGCAACATGGCTCGGGAAAATTCCATGATTGAACTATTATTTATTTGAACCACACCATTTTTTTTGGGATTATAGGGAACAATATTTTCCTTCTTAATTCCAGCCTACTTGCAAAATTCAATGAACTCATTTGAAATATATTATCCACTATTGTTGGACTTGAAAACCCGTATTTTATTCCTGGTTTGATTCTCAACTAGCACCTTGAAATCTTGGAACATATCAAATGCTTCATTTTTGGAGCAGGGTCCCCTAAGTCCGACCATTTTGTTATATTTTGTAATAATTTAGTCTTGTGCATGGGTTTTGGGGTGGGTCAAAACCCCTAATGAATTGTAATCGGTCAAAGGGTAGATCAAGGGGCCGCAAACCATGGTTTGCGGACCATAGAGTAGCGCAGGCTAAATAGTATAAATAAATGAATAGATAGAGTCTAAGAAGTTAGTTTTTGGGTAAGTATGAATGTGGATGATACAGTTGGATAATTTGTGATAGTTTTGTGCGGATTGTTTGGGTAGAAGGCTCCTGCTGGCTGTGTGTGTGGGGTGTCAGAGTGTTTTGTATGAAGGATCCGAACTGATTAAGTAATAAAGGAGTATTGTGTAGATATCTGAGTTCTATATGCATCTATTGGTTATGTTATGAATTTTTCTTCATTTGGTTTCCGATTTCTGTACTATCTGCAATTAGATCTCTTGCGCAGCTGTGATTAGGTTTATATATCTTTTTATTGGATATATATGATGGTAGAAAGATCTGATATGATGTGTTAAGGGTTATTACTTGATTTATGATTTTTGCATTAACTTGCGCAAGATATTCTGCATATTAGACCTAAATCTATCTGAAAAGGGTTTACTAGTTAGGGCCACTATTGTGAAGGTATGTTTACAATTTTTTGGATCTTAAGGCACCCACATCATTCCAAATGTCTCTCAGGGTGCGGAAATTTGGTTCCAGAACCCCCCCCCATACTACTTCAAGTGAGACTTTGACTTGTGCAAGCAGGTCACTACCAAAACGGCCAGTAGTAAGAGGGTTTTTGTTGGTTAACCTCAATTCCGAACTTGGTTCAGGACCCCTCAAGCCAAAAAATGGTTCAATTGCCGGGACCGAGAGAATTTTGAGAGAGGTTGGGTGATGTTGCAAGGTCATTGGCAGCCATTAAATCCTAAAATTGAGGACTGGTTTAAAAAAAAAGTTCAGGAATTTTCCCTAAAATAAAACAAAAGTAAGAAGCTATCTGCTGAAGAGTGGAAGAATAAGTACATTTTTACAGAGGTGCATGAGATCTTCTTCGTAACCTTCACACATGAACTGTAGGGGTGGTTCGCAAGGTTAGAAGAATTCCAAACCTACTGGAAGGATGATCAGGTCACTTAGTGGACCCTTGAATTAATCCAACAGTTGGAAAAGAATAATAATTCTATTACTTGGACTGTAGATCACTGGGTTAACAACGTCTTGGGTGGGTTTGTAACAAAATTTGCAGTTTATCAGTTTGTGTCCTATTCTGAAGCTGAAAGGATATTTTTCAAAGGACTGAGGGGTAAGTTCTTATAAATGTTTCCTTTGCTGATTAAGATGCTATTGTGTGAAAATGGTATTTTGTGCAGCCACATCGAGTGAATGACCTCTGATCAGAGTGAAAGCACGACACACAACGGTAAATACTATCGGGTCAATAAAAAAGGGAATAGATCTATGTACAGTCCTATGAGAAACTCCCCTGATCTAAACGGAAGTGGGGCTACACATGCGGAGGCTAGCCCTCCTGCTATGCCACCATCAAAATCGTGCAGGGGTAAGAATCCTCCTACCCCACCACCACCCCCACCTGCAGACGATATGGCCGATCAGATGAAGTTACCCACCTTTAAGGGTGCGAGGGATGAGGATACAGACCGATTTTGGTTTGCGGTGAATTTTGAGGTTAAAAAAGAAGATTCATCACAAAGGCCTAGTGCATTAAGCACCTAGTTGCATTCATCACCTGGTTTTATTAAGCACCCAGACTAGGGTGGGGCCCACAGTCCTATTTTTGGGTGCATGTCTATTTTTATTATCCCTTAATTAAGATGGACATTAAATTGTAATATATTCTCAATGTGCACTTGAATGAGTTAAATGAAAGTGTTAAATTCAGGTAGCTAGTGGATTTCAAGTTAGAGGTTGTTGGTGAGGCATGGAGAGTAATTCTAGTTTTAATAGAGTTCGAAGTGCAGTGGTGCATGAGTTGGTGCAAGTTGTAAATTAGCTTAACTCAGTTAAGAGAGTTAAACTCAGTTGTGCTAGTTGTAACTGAAGATACACTAGTGAGAGATATAGTGAATTAAATACTAATTAATCCACAATCAATGATCTCACATGCAACTAAGGATTTACTATTATTAGTTGCATGCATGTAAGATCCAATGGAGACCCAGTTGAGTTCTAGGTGAAAGGGAGGTTGAATATCAGTTGTAGGATTATCTTCTTTCACACATGCAGGCAAAAATCCATTGGAGTGCCCATGATAATTGTGCAGTCAAGGCAGGAAAGAATTCCTACCTTTTAGGGATATTTACCATCAGGGATTGCGCAAGTAAGGCAGGTTGTCTGGAGGCTGAGAATTGGCTATGTGTTGGTCATTTTTGCATATGACAGTGTGAGACAATTAGCTGAGTACTGGAGGGATCTTGTGAGAAGAGTTTTTATATGTAATTGTTTCATGATCCATGCTTAATATACAATAGAAGATAGTAGGGTTTTTAGCTGTAAGCTTTCCCCTGGAAATCATCTGTGTTGTGTGTGATTGATCTTTCTTCATGTTCATGTGATTAGCGATTGTGTTTTTAATTCTGCAAAATATTTGTAGAAGCGATTCTTTATTTAACTTTATTACATTGTTAGATTAGGTGAATCTAAGAAATACATGCTTGTTGTATAATTTCTACATGGTATCAGAGCACAAGAAATTGCAGAAGTGAAGTAAGAGTTGAGTTTGTGACTAGATAGAATTCGAATTTGCAGAAAGACTTTCTTGGTGCTACAGCTGATTCAAGATCGAAATGGCTTTCAATGGCCTGAGGTTAGAGTATGCACTCGAGGGAAACTCAAACTACATAGCATGGAAGGACAGGATGGAGGTAGTATTCGAAGACAATGGGTTGAAGGAATTCATTGACAAAGATGTTCCTAAACTCGATGCTACAGATGCTACAAGTCTTCAGTGCATGGCAAAGGCGAGGAGGATCTTGTTGGAGAGAGTACAAGACCACATTTTCTCAAGCCTCCATGAGAAAGCCACACCATATGCAATGTGGAAGGATTTGACAGATCTATTCCAAAGCAACAGTGACCATAGGAAATTGGCGCTCAAATATAAACTCAGGAAGATCAAGATGGAAAAGGGTGACACCATTAAAAAATATATAATAAATTTTTTCCAATGTCGGGATGAAATGGGGAGCATTGGAATAACAATTTCTGATGATGATTTAGTGAGCTTGGCTCTCTTAAGACTTTCCAAGAGTTGGCATAGTTATCAAGACTCTGTCAATGGAAGGGAAAAATTTCCAGATTGGGAATGACTGTGGTTGGATTTGGTGCAGGAGGAGTTCAGAAAGAATACCAGAGATGGATATTCATCTAAGAATGAGGATGAAGAGGATTGTGATTTGGCTACCAAGGTGAGGAAGGGGAAGGGGATGAAATTCCATTCTAAATCTGATTCCAAGAATGGTAAGAAGCAGGACATGTCCAAGGTGAAGTGTTTTCACTGTCACGAGCATGTGCATTTTACTACTAATTGTCCACAAAAGAAGAAGAACAAGAAGGTTGCTGGATCTGCATTTGGGGAGGCCCTTGCCTTAGAATTTGAGCTTGAATTCTCATTGATCACATGCATGCTATCCAGTGCATTGGGATCTGTGTGGTATTTGGATAGTGGTGCTTCCTTTCACATGATGGAAGATAAGGAACTTTTCCGTGACTTGGAGGAGAAATATCTCCAGATGCATACTGAAATGGGCAACGACGGACAATACAATGCTACTAGGATTGGTGAAATTACCTTTCAGAGGGAGTCAGGTAAACCATTTCAATTAAAATATGTGATGCATGTACCAGGTCTGAAGAAAAATTTAGACTTAGTCGCAATGTTGGAGAATAAAGGCTATGACGTTGTATTTAGTGATGGAAAATATTTCTTGCGACATAAAACAATGGGTCAAGCCAAGAGGATAGGGATTCAAGTTAAGAATATATACAAGTTGGAGGTAGATGGTTGTGCAACAATGATGGGCAAGGCAGATCAAGTGGTGAGCTAGGATGAGGGAAAATTATGGCACAGTTGATTGGGCCATCTTCACCATGGAGCCTTGAAAGTCATGTAGCAGATTTATGCTGGCCTTCCTAGGGGTACACTTGCGCAGTCAGACACATGCAAGGGATGTACTATGGGAAAATATGTAAAGGCCACCTTTCATGAGAAGGAAAACTGAGCTTCAGGGATCCTTGAGAGAGTTCACACAGACGTGTGTGGTCCTTTCTCGATTGCTTCAACAAAAAAAATAAGTACTATGTAATATTTTTTGATGAATTTTCTCGTAAGTGCTAGATCTTCTTCATGTAGAAGAAAGATCAAACATTCTCTAAGTTGTGTGAGTTTAAGGCACTCGTGGAGAAATAATCGGGAATCCAGTGAAGGCTCTTAAGAGAGATAATGGTGGAGAATATATCTCTAACAAATTCAAGAACTTCTACAGCAAAGAAGGAATTCGAAGAAAACTCATAGCGCCTCATAACCCACAACAGAATGGGGTCGCAGAGAGGAAGAACATAACTATTTTGGGTGTAACACGAGCGATGTTGCATGATCAATGCCTACCAAAGCATCTGTGGGCAGAAGCATGCAATACATTGGTATATGTGCAAAACCATTGTCCTCATAGAGTACTTGGCATGAGTTCACCTGAAGAGGCTTTCACTGGTAAGAAACCTGATGTTTCACACTTTAATATTTTTGGCTCATCTTTTTATGTGCATGCGACCAAGGACGCCAGGAAGAAGTTAGAACCAACAACTAAGGTTGGGATTTTTGTGGGGTACATTGAAACACCCCATGATTATCATGTGTATTTTCCAAACAACAGAATGACTGTTGTGCGACGGGATATCAAATTTGATGAGGAGAAAGCCATGCAATTGTCCCTTGAGAGGGATTTGGACTTGCACGTAGAGGAGGAACTGCTGGTTCCCAAGGATGAGTGTCAAGATGTGGATCAACCACATGAGGAGGTTCATGGAGTGGAGGAAATCATTCATTCAAAGCCATCCATAAAAAATGGCAGAAGGTGCACCACAGAAGCTGATAGGCTAAGACTTGATGCTGCACAGAATGCAGGAGCTCCTACTTAACAACACAGACAGAGAAAGTCTCCTGAACGATTTACTGGATACATGGATCTTATGAGAAAATTTATTGTGATTGAACCATATTCCTTTTAGGAAGCAGTGCAACAACCAACTTGGGTTGATGCAATGGTGAAGGGGTATGACTCCATTGTCAAGAACAGTGCATGGGAGATAGTCCCAAGTCTAGTCGACAAATTAGTGGTTGGATCGAGATGGATATACAAGGTAAAGCAAGCTGCTGATGGGAGTGTGGAGAAATACAAGGCCAGATTTGTGGCCCAGGGTTTCTCAGGGATCGAGGGGATAGATTATGGTGATACTTTTGTGCGTGTCGCAAGCTACTCTTCCATAAGATCCATCCTTGCACTCTTAGCACAGGTGGGATGGTGCATTCATCAGATGGATGTGAAAACTGTGTTTCTCAATGGGATAATTGAGGAAGAGGTGTACATAGAGCAGCCTAAAGGTTTTGAAATATTCAATAGTGAGTCATATGTGTGCAGACTTAAAAGAGAATTGTATGGGCTGAAGCAAGCACCCCGTGCTTGGTACACTTGGATAGACATATATTTCACTAAACTAGGCTTCACCAAAAGTGAAGCAGGTGCAAACCTGTACCATATTGTGGTTGAGGGTAAGCTATTGATCATTTTTCTTTATGTTGATGATCTAATTTTGACTGGTGATGAGAAGCTGATACACTCATGCAAAGAGGATCTTACAAGGGAGTTTGAAATGAAGGACATGGGACTCCTTCATTATTTCCTTGGCTTGGAAATATGGCAGTGTGGTGGTGAAATTTTTGTGTCTCAAGGAAAGTATGCATTCAAGGAGATACTGGTTAAGTTTAACATGGAGAGCTACAAACCCATGGATACTCCTCTTCCAGGAAATTGGAGGAAAGAGGATGCTACTTCTGGAGAGGTAGTGGATGCTACTGTCTATTGACAATTAGTGGGTTCGCTAATGTATCTAGTGAACACGAGACCATGCATTTGCTATGTAGTTAACCAACTGAGTCAAGATATGGTTAAGCCTACCAAGATATTTTGGAAGGCGGGGAAGCATGTCCTGAGATACCTGAGGGGCACATCATAGTATGGTATATGGTACAGACAAATAGACAGAGTGAAGTTGCATGGCTTCACGGATGCAGATTGGGCTAGAAGTCCATCAGATAGAAAGAGCACATCAAGGGGTATCTTTAGCATTGGATCGACAACAGTTTCCTGGTACAACATGAAACAACGATCTGTGTCACTCAGTTCAGTGGAAGCGAAATACATGGCAACAAGTCAAGCTACATGTGAGGCTATCTGGATGAGAAATATCTTGGTTGGTTTGTATGGTTCTCAAATGGATTCAACAGTGATTCATTGTGATAATCAGAGTTGCATTAAACTCTCTATTAATCCTATGTTTCATGATAGGTCCAAGCATATATATATCCGGTACCATCATCTCAAATATTGTGTGTAGACGAGGATCATGTTGCTTCAGTACATTCCCACGGAAGATCAAGATGCAGATATTCTGACGAAGGTGCTCCCCAGGAGCAAATTTGAATACCATAGAGACAGGATCAGGGTGAAGTATAATCCATTTCTTGTTGAGAGGGAGTGTTGAGATTCAACAATAAGATTCAGCACCCACGCCTAGTGCGTTAAGCACCCAGGCAAGGGTGGGGCCCACCGTGCTATTTTTGGGTGTATGTCTATTTTTATTATCCCTTAATTAAGATGGACATTAAACTGTAATATATTCTCAATGTGGACTTGAATGAGTTAAATGAAAGTGATAAATTTAGTTAGGTAGTGGATTTCGAGTTAGAGGTTGTTGGTGAGGCATGCAGAGTAATTCTAGTTGTAACAGAGTTCGAAGCGCAGTGGTGCATGAGTTGGTGAAAGTTGTAAATCATTTTAACTTAGTTAAGTGAGTTAAACTTAGTTGTGCTAGTTGTAACTGAAGATACACTAGTGAGAGATCTAGTGAATTAAATATTAATTAATTCAAAATCAGTGATCTCACATGCAACTGCGGATTTAATATTATTAGCTACATGCATGTCAGATCCAATAAAGACCCAATTGAGTTCTAGGTGAAAGGGAGGTTGACTATTAGCTGTATGACTATCTTCTTGCACACATACAGGAAAACACCCATTGGAGTGCCCATGATACTTGTGCAGTCAAGGCAGGCAAGAATTCCTATCTTTTAGGGATCTTTACAATCAGGGATTTCACAAGCAAGGTAGGTTGTCTGGATGATGAGAATTGGCTATGTGTTCGTAAGTTTTGTATGTAATTGTTTCATGATCCATGCTTAATATACAATAGAATATAGTGTCATTTTTAGCTGTAATATTTCCTCAAGAAATTATCTGTGTTGTGTGATTGATATTTCTTCATGTTCATGTGATTAGCGATTGTGTTTTTAATTCCACAAAATATTTGTAGAAGTGATTCAGTATTTAACTTTAGTACATTGTTAGAGCAGGTGAATCCAATATATACATACTTATTGTATAATTTATACAATGAATGCAGTGTAGACTACACAAAATGTCACTACTGATGCTGTTAAGAGAGCGCAACTGGCGATGGCCTTTGAAGGTCGGGCTTTGGATTGGTTCATGGGATACATTACTCAACATGTGGATCCCACAATGCAGGAGATCAAGGATGCCCTGAAGCAGTGGTTCCAAAAGCCTAAATATTATTCCCAATGTGTAGTATAACTAAAAGATACTAAGCAAGGGCCTATGGAATCAGTTTGGGAAGCTGACCAACAACTAAAGAAAGTCATCAATGACGGAGGATTTACTTATGATGACAAGCATCATAAGGAGTGGTTCATTTCCATGAAGTTTCCACATCTGCACGGGCCCATGGGTTAGTAGAATATTGATTCGTAGGAAGAAGCCCTGGAAATTGCTATGAAGTTAGAAGCTGCGCCACGGGACGATGCTCAATTCGAAGCACTGCAGATTCAGAGGAAATTAGAGGCGATGCACTTAGAAATTCATAATTTATGAAGAGACCAGGGTAAATAAGCTACTGCATATGTTTGGTGCATACGCTGCAGGGTATCTCGCCACACCAAATATCAGTGCCCCCTACTGCCGGATTATATGCAAGCTGGGGGACCAATTCCACTGCGCCCGAGGGATGTCGCTGGGCCTAGTACCCCCGCACTATGGTGCGACGATTTTTGGGTGGCTGGGAAACATGATACAAACCACTGCCCACAGTTAGGTTCCTATGTCCTAGAACTGAAGCAAAAATGGTGCAAATTCCGCTCTTCGGTTGGACACGATGAGCACAACTACGAAACGTATGATTTGATGATCGACAGAGGGAAGATTTATAGAGTGAAGGCTGACCCTTCGTCACCAGCATCTCCCTCCGGACAAGGAGGATCCCCAGCAAGAGGATGGGGAGGAGGGAGAGGTAGAGGTGCAGGTCGAGGGAGAGGGCAGCTAATTTTTTATAAATGTGAAGACGCTAGCCATTATGCACGAGACTGCCCAAAACCTGCATGAAAATCCTGTAGGTAATGTAGGGAATTTTCATCATGTAATTGAATATTTTCCTGTGTTAATAGCTAAAATGCAAGAAAAATAGCAGATGCCAACACAAAATATACAACGGGTTAAGGTTGAACCATGTGACGATGGTCCAAGTGTAAATGAAATTACACAAAACGATATTTCCACTGGAGGAAATGAGGAGAAGGCTGCCGCAGAACCACTAATAAGAAAGGTGCCTGAAAAAAAGGAAAGCCTCAACCTGCAGAAAGAAAAAGAGACTTTCATCGAAGCCAGAAAGGATTTTGATGATACAAAAACATACACCTCAAGAACTCCCATGGAAATGAAAGCTGATGATGAAGTTAAGCCATTCCTACAAGACTGCATTAAGCTATTGCGCAATCAGAAGGCAGTAGATAATCTCCAGGCCATAATAGACAACTATGTAGAAAAAGAAGTGTCGTAGACAGAAATCAAGACTGTAAACAAGGTTTACAAACATAATAAGAGAACTGGTAGGGAGATGCGCATGACTGTGGAGATTGGAGACTATGAGATGGACCAGGTCAGCCTATATCTGGGGTCTGATGCAAATGTCTTACCTAAACAAACCTGGAAGAATATGGGAGAGCCAAAGTTTTAATGTTCCACCATTCAGCTACACATGGCTAATCAGAAAAAGATCATCCCACTTGGTGGGCTTCCGCAACTTGAGGTAGACATTGCTGGAGTAAAGTTATGTGCTGACTTTGAGGTTATAAAAATTGTGGATGATGAAGATACCTATCTTGCGCTGGTGGGATTGGATTGGGCCATTGATATGGGAGGAATCATCAATCTAAAGCACAAAAGTATGATTTTTGAGAATAATGGTACAGGGGTGATAGTCCCACTAGATCCGGCAGAAGGAGAACGATACACAAAACCAATGTGCGAAGGGGATGAGGTTGAAGATATCTATAAATTGACTACGTGATATGAATACTGAATTAACCCTACAACTGATGGCATGTTGAATTGGGAGAAGGATAGCTCCTGTTTTTCTAATTCTGATGACGAAATGGAGAATTGGAAAAACCGGTTGCATGATGTCTCTGCACTGCCCTGCCTCAAGATTACAAAGAACTTCCAGTGCATCTCCTCTGAGGTAAGAGAACTACCCTACTTTTATGGTTATGGTAGTGTCAACGAATTTTTAGAAGCGTTGGAAAAAGCTATCCCAGAGGAACGGAGGTTCTAGGCGCTTGATTTGGGTATGCGTGCAAATCTAGCGCGGTGGTGGGAGACGCACAAGGGAACTTTTCAAGGCTGGGAGGAATTTAGAAAAATGATGACGCTACCCTTTAAGCCTCCAACCACTCTACTAATAGAATTATTCTATGGTTGGGGAGATCCGCGTAAGCACGTGGCCATGTGGATGGAGGTATGGGATGAAAAGACATGGAATGAATGGGTTCATAGGTTTGTTAGCTCACTGGGATTGGTACCAACTACATGGTGACTAGAAGTCGAGATACATCGCGGTACTCGATATTGGTATGCAATGAATGAAGATTTCTTGGCAACATTTGGCTCTATGGGTGGCTTGGAAAAATTGGATGAAGCTCTGCAGGACATAGATGCTTTGGTCTTTTATGAATCCTAACCCCGCAGGGAGTGCGCTATGCTGGCCTGGGATGCACAGATGCAAGACACCGTTAACTATAGAAATTTGTCAATCGAGGAAAATGAAGATGACCCAAGGAATATTATTATCCCCAAATAGGAGGGAGAGCGCACAATTTCAGGACCTGCATTAAGGATGGTGGACGTGACTAAACCTATGAAATTGAAAGAAGTCAACATTGGGATGGAAGAGTAGCCCAAGTTGGCCAAAATTGGGGACTACTGGGATGATGATATAGTAGGAAATATTGTAGAGCTGCTAAGAGAATATCGGATCTGTTTCTTACAAAGTTCTCGGAGCTGAAGGGAATTGTGGGGGACCTGGGTGTCATGAAAATCACATTAAAACCTGATGCACGCCCTGTCAAGCAGCTCCCTTATCGATTGAACCCTAAATATAAGTAGAAGGTAAAGGAGGAGTTAGAGAAGATGGTGGATGTGGGTATCATTGAACCAGTCAAGCAACTGGATTGGGTAATCCCAATGGTGGTTCAGGAGAAAAATACCAAGGGATAAATCAAGATTTGCGTAGATCTGCAAAAGTTGAATGATGCCTGTGTGCATGAAACCTTCCCTACTCCATTCTCTGATGAAATCCTAGATAATGTGGGAGGGAAATAAGCTTCTTCATTCACAGATGGATTCTCAGGTTATCATCAAATCCAAATTGCACCAGAAGATCGCATCAATACCACCTTTGCCACTAAATGGGGTTCTTTCCAATATACTGTCATGCCATTCAGGTTGAAAAATGAACTCATGCATAAATTATTGGAAGTATACTTTGATGACTGGACAATATTTGCATTGGTGAAGAAACATGTGTCGAATTTGCGCATGATGCTTGATACCTGTTGGAAGCACCAGATTTCTCTCAACTTGAAGAAATGCATATTCTGTGTACCTTTCGGGATTTTGCTGGGGCATATAGTATGTCAGAAAGGATTGATGGTAGACCCAGCCAAGATCGCGGTTATCATAAAATTGAAAGTTACTACCACTGAGAAATAGCTGCGCTCCATCCTAGGACATACCAGGTATTACAAGAAGTTTATTAAGGGGTATGCTCTAATCACTGCATCGATGGATAAGTTTCTAAAGAAGGATGTAGCATTTTTTTGGGATGACGAATGTCAGAAGAGATTTGAGCTGCTAAAGGAGAAAATGGTCACTACACCTATTTTGATATTCCTGGACTGGTCTAAGGTTTTCCAAGTACATGTGGATGCATTTTGCATAACACTAGGAGTTGTTTTAGCGCAGCCAGGTGAAGGCGACATTGATCACCCAGTAGATTTTGCTAGTACAAATCTCTCAAGCACATAATGCAACTACTCAACTACAGAAAGGGAAGGATTGGCCATGGTATATGCACTGTAAAAATATAGACACTACTTGTTGGGAGGGAATTTCAAAATGTTCATTGACCATTCTGATTTTAAATACCTGGTCAATAAGCCTGTGTTGGGGGGGGAAGATCTGCCGATGGTTGTTGCTTTTCCAGGAGTATGATTTTGAGATCATTGTGAATCCAGGAAGACTAGATGCTGGACCTGATCATCTGTCACGAATTGAGAATGGGGATGAACCAACCAGTCTAGAGGAAGGGTTACCGGATGCACATCTCTTCGCTATAAAGGTGGTTGATGAGCACTTTGTTGACATCATTCATTTTTTGACTACATGAACAACACCTGCAGAATATTCCGTCCAGCAAAAGAAGGAGTTGGTTGTGTGCGCAGCTGATTTCACCCTGATTGCAGGTTAGTTGTATAAAATAGGATCAAATGAAGTATTAAGGAGATACGTGTTGGAACATGAAAGACAGGCTATATTGGCTGAAGCTCACGGGGGAGTGGAAATAGGCCACTACACTGGGAAGTCCACTACACAGAAGGTGTTGCATGCAGGGTTATGGTGGCCCACACTGCATAGTGATACACATGTGTACTACATGCCAGTGGGCTGGGAAGCCTTTCCGCAGAGATGAAATGCCCCTGTAACTGCAGATGGCCTTGCAGGAATTTGACAAATGGGCTATAGAATTTGTGGGACCAATCAACCCTCTTGGAAACAAGACTGGAGCATGGTGTATCATTAATAAAACTGATTATGTGACCAGGTGGGCAGAGGTGAAGGCGATTAAGGATTGTACTGCAGATATTGTTGCACAATTCATATTTGAGCACATTTTGACTAGGTTTGGGTGCTTGAAGGTTTTGATGAGTGATAGAGGTACGCATTTTGTCAACTAAACAATTGAATCTTTGACAGAAGGGTTGCATATCCATCAAAAGAAGAGTACCCCTTGTCACCCACAAGAAAATGGCGCAGTAGAAGCGTTCAACAATATTTTGGAGCACAAACTCACAAAAACCTACAATTCCAACCAGGATGATTGAGACGTGTAGAAATTTGAATAACTGATATGTTATCCACCGAGATTCTCCTGATCATACACTATTTTATCTTCATGCACAATACAGAATCTCTTCTACCATTGATCATCAATTGCGGAAATAAAAACAATCACATGCACACATTAAAACCATAAACAATCACACATATGAACACAGTATTTCATGGGAAAGCTTAAAGCTGAAAACCCCCAACTATCTGTATATTATGTGTCATAGAGATAATGTAACAATCATTATACAAAGCTCCTCACCAGCTCTCAGTACAATCTCCAATTGCTACACACTAATCAATCTAGATCTAGCAAAACACATGCTCCAATCTCTGCAACCTGATAGCCTCCCTATATTGCGTAATCAATGCTGAAGAGTGGCTCATAAATAAATTCGAGCCACCTGGCTTGTACTACGCAATCCTCATTGGCTTCTCCAATCACTGGTTGTTGCAAATCATGCAACAGTATAGTCACAACTGATAGTCACACTGCTCTTTCACCTATCTCTTCACTGGTCTCCACTGAAACTGTCCATGCACTGAAGTTAACTGATGTATTCTTTAGTTGATTAATTATTTTATAATTAGTGAATTAATTAATAATTAATTCACACCACTCTCACTAGTGTATCAATCAGTTAGAATAGATACAACTAGATCAACTATGTTTAGATTAGTTAAACTGAACACAACTCCATTAACTTCCTCAATCAACTCCACCAAACTCTCTCACATGAGTTCTAACTGAAGTATCCATGCAATAGCTCCACTTAACCCTCAGGAATAGCGTAATTCCTTCCGTCAGCTCCTGTGCCACATCTGTGCACTTAACTGAAGTGCTCCAAGAGAATAAGATAATGTTTATAGTCCAAATATTATTAAGAGCTAATAATATTCGACATATCTATTTTTAGACTAGCAATCTAAAAATAGATTCCGCCTAATATGTCTAAAAATAGAAGTCCATATATTTTTCCAACTTGACCAACCATCCACAAATAGCATCCTGCAACTCATAGAATATGATCGACATGTCTAAAAATAGACTTTGCGCCAAAAATAGCCTGCGGGCCCACTTAGTGAAGGCGACTTCTTTCCACTAAGCTCATCATCTTGTTGCAATATCAACACTCCCTCTCAACAAGATAAGGATTATCTGCCACCCCTATCCTATCTCCGTGGTATTAGAATTTTCTCCTGGTGAGCGCCTTCGTCAAGATATCGGCATCCTGATCCTCCGTGGGAATGTATGAAAGTAACATGATCTTCCGCTGCACACAATCTCTGATATGATGATACCGGATGTCAATGTGTTTAGATCTATCATGAAATACTTGATTAACCGAGAGTTTGATGCAACTCTGATTATCACAATAAATCACAGTAGGATCTAAGTGTGAACCGAACAACCCGACCAGGATCTTCCTCATCCATATAGCCTCGCATGTAGCCAAAATCGCTACCATATACTCGGCCTCTGCTGAAATGAGTGCCACGGATCTCTGCTTCTTGCTGTACCAAGAAACTATTGTTGACCCGATACTGAAAATCCCTCCAGATGTGCTCTTTCTGTCTGTTGGGCTCCCTACCCAAAAGAGCTTGGTAGGCTTAACCATAGCTTGTGAAAGCTGGTTAACAGCATAGCATCTGTCAGGTCATGTATTGACCAGATACATAAGTGACCCCACCAACTGTCAATAAACAGTGGCATCCACTACCTCCGCCGAAGTAGCATCCTCTTTCCCCCATCCACCAGGAAGAGGAGTATCAACAGGCTTGCAGCCATGCATGTTGAACTTCTCCAGTATCTCCCGGGCATACTTGCCTTGAGAAACAAATAGTCCATCATTGCACTGCCAAATTTCCAATCCCAGGAAATAATGAAGGAGGCCCAAGTCCTTCATCTCAAACTCTTTTGCAAGATCATCCTTGCATGAGAGTATCAACAGCTCATCACCTGTCAAAATCAAATCATCTACATAAAGTACAATGATCAGCAACTTACCCTCCACCACTATATGGTATAGGTTCGGATCCGCCTCACTCTTGGAGAATCCAAGTCCGGTGAAATAACTGTCTATCCGTGTGTACCAAGCACGAGGTGCTTGTTTCAACCCATACAACGCTCTCTTGAGCTTGCACACATGCGACTCGCTGCTGAAGATCTCGAAACCTTCGGGCTGCTCTATGTACACCTCCTCCTCAATCACCCCGTTGAGGAACACAATCTTCACATCCATATGATGAATGTGCCACCTCATCTGTGCTGAGAGAGAAAGAATCGTCCGTATGGAAGAATACCTTGCGACAGGTGCAAAGGTTTCCTCATAATCGATCCCCTCAATCTGTGAGAAGCCTTGGAAAAAAAATCTTTCCTTGTAATTCTCCACACTCCCGTCAGCTGCTTGCTTCACTTTGTAGATCCATCTTGAACCCACCACTGATTTCCCTTCCGGCCTTGGGACAATCTCCCATGCACTGTTTCTGACAATCGAATCATACTCTTCCACCATGACATCTACCCATGCGGGGTCCTCCACAATGTCCTAGAAAGAGGATGGCTCTGTCACGATACACTTGCTCATAAGAGCCATGTATCCAGTATACCGGTCAGGTGACTGTCTCTGTCTGCGCTGTGATGTAGGTGCTCCTACAACCTTCTCTGCATCTTGAGCCAATCGCTTAGCTTCTGTAGTGCGCTTCCACCATCTAATGGTTGGCATTGCATGAGTGGTCTCTTCCACTCCATGAACCTCATCTTGTGGCTGATCCACATCCTGAGGCTCATCCTTATGAACTAATAGCTCCTCATTTGCATGCAAGTGTGGCTCCCTCTCAAGCGAACACTTCATGGCTTTCTCCTCATGAAATTTGATATCCCGTCGCACAACAGTCTTGCGACTGTCTGGAAAATACACACGATAGTTGTGGGGTGTATCAGTGTACCCCACAAATATCCCAACCTCTGCAGTCAGATCCAGCTTCTTCCTGGCATCCTTCGTCACATGAATGTAAACAGGTGAACCAAAATCCCTCAAATGGGAAATATCAGGCCTCTTACCAGAAAACGCCTCCTCGGGTGTACTCATGCCAAGTATCTTGTGAGGACAACGGTTTTGCACATAAACCACAGTGTTACATGCCTCAGCCCACAAGTGTATGGGAAGGCCCTAATCATGCAATATCGCCCATGCAGCACCCACAATTGTTCTATTCTTCCACTCAGCAACCCCATTCCGTTGTGGGTTATGATGTGTTATGAGCTCTCTTCGAATTCCTTCTGCACTGCAAAATTCCTTGAATTCGCCAGAGATGAATTCAACACCATTGTCGCTCCTAAGAGCCTTCACCTGCTTCCCCGATTCTTTCTCAACCAGTGCCTTGAACTCACAAAACTTTGAGTATGTCTCGCTCTTCTTCTGCATGAAGAAGATCCAGCACTTACGAGAAAAATCATCAACAAATATCACATAGTACCTCGTGCCGTCGGCTACCGAGAAAGGTCCACACACGTCCGTGTGAATTCTCTCAAGGATCGTCGTGGCGCGACTATCTCGTGAAAGGTGGCTTTCACAAATTTTCCCAAAGTACATCCCTTGCACTGATCTGACTGCGCAAGTGTACCTTTGGGAAGCCCAGTATAAATCTGCTGCAGTATCTTCAAAGCTCCATGGTGAAGGTGGCCCAATCTCCGGTGCCATAGCTTGCCATCATCCCGGCTCACCACTCCTTCTGCCTTGCCTACCATTGCTGCGCAGCCATCTACCTGCAATTTATAAAGGTTCTTAACTCAAACCCCTATCCTCCAGGTCTCACCAGTTGCCTTATTGCGCAGGAAAGCCTTTCCCTCGTTAAAGACAACATCATATCCCTTGTCTTCTAACATCGCGACATAGATAATATTCTTCTTCAATCCTGGAACATGCATCACTTCCTTCAATACGAAGGGTTTACCAGAATCCCTCTCAAAGGAAATGGTACCGGTCGCACTATATCTACCATCATCGCCCATCTCGATGTGCACTACAAGATCTTTCTCATCCATATCAGTAAACAAATCTCGATCTCCTGTCATATGAAAATATGCATGATTGTCAAGAAACCACACTAAACCCATCACACTTGAGATCAAGCATGCAATCAATGAAAAATCTAGCTCAAACTGCGAGGCTAAGGCCTCTCCATGTGCACATCCAACAACCTGCTTATTTTTCTTCTTCTGTGGACAATTAGTGGCGTAATGTCCGTGTTGGTGACAGTGAAAGCACTTCACCTTGGACATGTCCTACTTCTTGCCTTTCACACCAGATTGAGAAGCATTCTTCTTGCTCTTCCACTTATTTTCTTTGGCAACCAAAGAAAAATTTTCTTCATCTGAGTTCTTTGATGAAGATCCGTCCCTGGTACTTCGCCTTATCTCCTCTTGCACAAGATCCAACCAAAGTCGCTCCCATCCTGGCAATTTCTCCCGACCATTGACAGAGTCCTGATAGGAATGCCAAATATTCGAAAGCCCAAGGAGAGCCAAGCTCACCAAGTCCTCGTCATCAACAGTAACCCCCACACCTCCCAGCTCATCCCTGCATTGGATGAACTTCGTGAGGTACTTGGGCATACTGTCGCCTTTCTCCATTTTTATGTTTCTGAGTCTATCCTTGAGCGCCAACTTCCTCTGGTCACTCTTGCTTTGGAATAAGTCTGTCAACACTTTCCACATCAAGAATGGAGAAGCCTTACCATGAAGGTTGGACACTATGTGATCCTTCACACCTTCCAATAGAATTCTTCGACACTTTGCTGTCTTCTTTTGCCATGCGTCAAGTATGGCATCATCACTAGAAGTAGGTTTTGGAACTTTTGCAGCTATGAAATCCTTCAACCCATTTTCATCTAGCACTGCCTCCATCCTATCCTTCCATGCAATATAATTCAAGCTGCCCCAAGGGCATACTCCAATCGCAATCCGTTGAAAGACATCTCAACTTTGACACCAAGAAAACACTACTGCAAATTCGAATTCCACCAGCACAAAACTCAACCGCTTCAATGTTTTGCAATTGCTCCAATGATCAATATCACTCCGATACCATGTAGAAATTTGAATAAATAATATGTTATCCATCGATATTCTCCTGATCATACACTATTTTATCTTCATGCACAATACCGAATATCTTCTACCATTGATCATCAATTGCAGAAATAAAAACAATCGCATGCACACATTAAAACCATAAACAATCACACAAATGAACACAATATTTCATGGGAAATATTAAAGCCAAAAACCCCCAACTATCTATATATTATGTGTCATAGAGATCATGTAACAATAATTATACAAATCTCCTCACAAGCTCTCAGTACAATCTCCAATTGCTACACACTAATCAAGCTAGATCTAGCAAAACACATGCTCCAATCTCTGCCACCTGATAGCCTGTCTCTATTGCGTAATCAATGATGAAGAATGGCTCATAAATAACTTCGAACCACCTGGATTGTACTGCGCAATCCTCATTGGCTTCTCCAATCACTGGTTGTTGCAAATCATGCAACAATATAGTCACAATTGATAGTCACACTGCTCTTTCACCTATCTCTTCATTGGTCTCCACTGAAACTGTCCATGCACTGAAGTTAACTGATGTATTCTTTATTTTATTAATGAGTTTATAATTAGTGAATTAATTAACAATTAATTCACACCACTCTCACTAGTGTATCAATCAGTTAGACTAGATACAACTAGCTCAACTATGTTTATATTAGTTAAACTGAACACAACTCCATTAACTTCCTCAATCAACTCCACCAAACTCTCTCACATGAGTTCTAACTGAAGTATCCATGCAATAGCTCCACTTAACCCTTAGGAATAGCGTAATTCCTTCTGTCAGCTCCTGTGCCACATCTGTGCACTTAACTGAAGTGCTCCAAGAGAATAAGATGATGTTTATAGTCCAAATATTATTAAGAGCTAATAATATTCGACATGTCTATTTTTAGATTGGAAATCTAAAAATAGATTCCGCCCAATATGTCTAAAAATATAAGTCCATCCATTTTTTCCGACTTGACCAACCATCCACAAATAGCATCCTGCAACTCATAGAACATGATCCATATGTCTAAAAATAGACATAGTCTAAAAATAGACTTTGCGCCAAAAATAGCCTGCAGGCCCACTTAGTGAAGGCAAATTATTTCCACTAAGCTCATCATCTTGTTGTAATCTCAACAAGACGTGCACATCCCTTTAGTGCTATGGGCTTACAGGACAACATGAAAAAATTTGATAGGAAAGACACTATTCAGGATGGTCTATGGGCAGGGAGCCATCATACCAATGGAGTATATTGTCCCAAGTCTGTGCATTGCGAACTTCACTAATATGGTCGAGCCTGAAATTATGGAGGAATGGTTAGCGCAACTTGTTGCCTTAGAAGAAGATCGATTCATTGCTAACTTCCACCAACAAGTGCAGAAGGCACGCGAAAAATCCTGGTATGATAGGCACATCAGGTAGAAAGTGTTCAAGGAGGAATATTTGGTGTTACTCTATGAAAATTAGTTTGTGCACAACCCAGGGAAGTTCATAAATTATTGGTTGGGGCCATATGTTGTAAAGGAGATCACTGCTGGCGGTGCGGTGCGGTTGGCCACGCTGTGCGGAGAAGACCTTCCAGGATACTTCAATGGGAGCTGCCTGAAGCCGTATAGAGACAATCCGGTGTCGACCAAATGACTATATGGATGGAGCATCAGAATCAAAGGGTCTGTGCACAACAGAGAGGAAGGGTGCAGACAAGTGCGACAATGGCGCAAGCGTGATGCGCCGCTCCGGAAACTAGCTGTTGGAACAGTGCAGCTGGGTAAAAAATGAAATTACCGTTGAATGGAGCGGATTATTGCATTTAATGAGGCGATCTTGGAGGATTTTTTACCATTCCATTGAAGGTAAGTGTCAATTAATGGTAATCCTACCTTTGTTACCATGGGTGGCTTATAAAACGGTGTGTGCGGGTCTCAATTGGCTCCTTTGCTGTTTGAATATTTGGCGCCCTGTGATCATCTGTAATCTCTGTCATCCTCCTATCTGGGAGTTCTGTATGTATGGTCACCAATCCCCTTCTGACATTAGTAACCCCAAGTTAATATTCCCTGCGAGAATGACGACCACCAACCCTGCGGAGGAACATTTGGTGCTCCTCACTATGTCTATGGAGGAAGGTTCAAATGAGGTCAAAGAAGTAGTTCCGGACGTGGAAGAAGTTGAATCCACTCCGATGAAAGAGAAGGCAGGGGAAAAATGTCGAAGTGGGCTACTTCTAAGCCGCACACTTCTTCGAGGAATGTTCCATCACCCAGACAAGCTTCCAAGGAGCGCTCCCCCATTAGTGATCTGTCCAAGCGGCCGATGACTGCTAGGCAAGAATCAATGCTCATAAAACCAATTTCTTGGCGCCCACCCTATGTTAAGCTGCGAAAGCCTTCGATGCGCAAGCCACAAAACATTGATACTGTGTGGGAATATCTGTAGATGCCATTGTGTCCTCAAGATGTCCTCTGGTCAGCGAAATGTACAGAAAGATCCCTCAAGTGAAGTTTGACGATTATGATCTCACCAATGAAGCAACGTTCCCAAAGCTTTCCCCAGAAAATTAATTGGAACGAGTGATGTACGATGATCTACCAAAGGTAGAGCCGATGCCTTGGGTGCCTGAGCTGCACAACGCAGGAGTCCTCAATTTGCTAAGGATCCCCTATTTCAGGCGGTACCCCGTCATAAGAATTTGCATGTGCCATTTGTTGGCCTTGGTCCATGAAGTCTCATTGTGGATTTATGGGGGAATCCCTATAGATGTCATGCTGATCCATCAGATCACTGGCCTGCCCAATAAGGGGCCCCATCCAATGATGGGATTTGGGAAGAGAAATGAATTGAAGCTAGCAGTGGAGGTCAAGGACAAGTACAAGGTGGCACGGGATAAGTGGGGCTTTCTGGTCCAGACCATCGCTGATCGGGTGGTGCACATGGGCACCCTTGTCCTTAGATTTAAGCTTATGAGGAAGTTCTGGCCAAAGATAGCCCCCGCGCACGTCATTTCCTTGGCAGGACAATGCAGAAAAGGGATGCTATACAACTAGTCACAATTTTTATGTGAGGAGATTTTGGAGAATGTGCGTGAGGCACAAGAACTGGGGAAGCAGTTCTGCTACTTGTGGCTTTTATTGTTGATTGCACCGGTGGCCTGGAAGACCCCAGTTGATGTATTCCTTCCTGAAATTGACCCAGGCATATGCGAGGGGGCACGCTATGCAAATTTATGGGATTCATCAAATGTCAAGTGAGTCGAAGAAAAAAAATTATTCTGGGTTCTTTTTGAAGGTGTGCTGGCGCAAGATATTCATTCTAGAACACGACTCTTGCCGGTCTTATATGAGAAGTAAAAAAGTGTTGCGGAGTTTCAAGTGAATATGCACAACATCATGATCAAGGCGTGCAAGGACCCCAACTGGTACCCCTTTCCCTACATGGTCACGGAGGCGGAAGTTGACCATGTCGTCGCAACATGGCCGAAGTCGTGGAGGATTGGAATTCACTCCAGAAATCTCATTACGCCGTCCACATCTGGGAAAGAAACAACTCTGAAATAAATGGATCTAAAAGACACAGTGACAAAATATACAACCGAGCCGTGCACAGAGAAAGGTGGACAAGATAAGGAAGCTGAAGCAGAAAAAGTCGCAGAAATAGAATAAGACTAGGAGTTAGGAGGTGACCATAAGGAGGTGGACCTCAGGGAGTTGGATGGGATTGATGGAGATGGTGTTTAATCACTGCGTGACACCAAGCGTGGAGGAGAAACATCTAAGGGGTCACGCAAGAAGAGGAAAGGATCCAAGTCAGGCAGAGAGGAGGAGGTTACTCTGACTAAAAAAAATTTTGATGCAGTTTCTTTGGCGTCCGAGGACCAATGGAACACCATGGAGACCCAATATAAGGATGCGGTGGAAGCCTTGCAGTCAAGCTTACAGGTTCTATAGCTAAAGGCCGATACATTGCAAGTGAGCCTGCCATCTACAATGATCATTGAAACCTCAGGAAGAAGAATCTGCCTCTTCCTGGGTGCAGCAGTATCGCTGGATCAAGCAGAATTGTGCGTGCAATACCAAACCTATTCTGAGGTCGGCCTCAACCTTGCAAAGTTTCCAAGTGGGAAGCTCCACACGCTACATATCTTCATTTCAACAGAGCTTCAGAGCAGGGAGGCGCACGCCTAGCAACATATCAGTGAGGTTGAGAAAATCGCAACAACAAAAATGACAGAGTCTACTTAGGCTCAAACAATGCAACAGGTAGCCATAGCTCAGCGTGCGGAGTTGGAAAGTTTCATTGACAGGGTATGCGACGAAGTTACATATGTCACTATCTCGGCCTCTACAGCACTGCAAGCTAAAGTTAAGATCGTGGTCGTAGCTCTCAAATCTTTCCTTTCAAAATTTTAGTTTGTGAAGGTAGATTTTGAGCAGTATATTGCTGCATTGTAGGCGAAGCTGTAGGCTGAGACCCCCCCGGAGGTGTGCGCGCAGCGAGCTGTGCAAGTACAAACAACATTCACCAACATCTTTGCAGACATTGAGAAGGGATCAACGCTCCTCGAGAAATCAATGGGACTATGAACCTCTGTGTAGAAATATCCATTAGTCAATAAAATCGCTTAGGTGCTGTGTGCGAAGGAGCAGGAGTTTGACGACTTGTAGGAGGCATTGCCTAGACTTATTACGGTGCAAAGAATGGCACGCCTTCAGACCATCCAGGCGTTGGGAGATGAGGTGGAGGAACTTTGCTAAAAGAAGCAAATCGTTACAGATCACATGAAGCCATGGGCAGATGAGACCATGAAGCTCTCCCAAGACCTTGAATTGGAAGTTCAGAACTTAAACTAGACGTTGCAGAGCGTTACCTGGGCCACTGAAGGGCCGATGTCAAAAAAACTGGTGGAAACCGTGAAAAATGCATCAGATCAAAGCGCAGGTGTCTTGGCAACATTTGCAGCTGCCATCGAAGAGCTACAGAACAAGATGAAGAATGCGGTACCAGTGTGACTCGAGACAAGTCACAAGATTATGTTGGGGGCCTGTTGGAGCAGGGTCCCCTAAGTCCGACCATTTGTCATATTTTTTAATAATTTAGTATTGCGCAGGGGATTTGGGGCAGGTCAAAACCCCTCATGAATTGGAATGGGTGAAAGGGTAGATCAAGGGGCCGAAAACCATGGTTTGCGGACCATAGAGTAGCGCAGGCTAAATAGTATAAATAAATGAATAGATCAAGTCTAAGAAGTCAATTTTTGGATAAGTCTGAACGTGGATGATAGATTTGGATAATTTGCGATATTTTTGTGCGGATTGTCTGGGTAGAAGGCTCTTGCTATCTGTGTGTGCAGAGACCTTAGTCCTGCTGTGTGTGGACCCTGCTGGTTGTGTGCACGGGCCGTTGGAGTGTTTTGTATGAAGGATCTGAATTGATTAAGTAATAAAGGAGTATTGTGCGGATATCTGAGTTCTATATGCATCTATTGGTTATGTTATGAATGTTTCTGCATCTGGTTTCCAATTTCTGTACTGTCTGCAATTAGATCTCTTGCGCAACTTTGATTAGGTTTATATATCTATTTATTGGATAGATCTAATAGTATAAAGCTCTGATATGATGTGTTAAGGGTTATTACTCGATTTATGATTTATGCATTTAATTGCACAAGATATTCTGTATATTAGACCTAGATCTTTCTGAAAAGGGTTTACTAGTTAGGGCCGCTGTTACGAAGGTATGTTTACGATTTTTTGGACCTTAAGGCACCCACATCATTCCAAATCTCTCTCAGGGTGTGGAAACCTGGTTCCAGCACCTCCCCCCCCCCACATACTACTTCAGGTGAGACTTTGACTTGTGCAAGCAGGTAACTACCGAAAGGGCCAGTAGTAAGAGGGTTTTTGTTGGTTAACCTCAATTCCGAACCTGGGTTAGGACCCCTCAAGCCAACTTTCATCCTTGTGCTTCAATTATAATATCCATGTTTTCCTGGAGAATTAATAAATAAATATAATATAATAGAGGTAGCCACCAAGGTATTTCACTAGCATGGGTCCACATAAGTTAGAATGAATGAATTGTAGTATATCTCTAGTCCTGCTTTTACTAGAGGGGAATGGTCCCCTTGACTATTTCCGCTAGAACATCCCAAAAATACTCCATTATGAATAGATTGAACATCAATAATCCGGGAAACAAATCTTCTAAATTTAGGCAAGACTTCATAAAGTAGATCTGCCAACCTTCAGTGCCATAAATCACTTTGATGATTATGTCTTGGACCATTGCTCACAGTGCTCTTCCATTAACAATATAAAATCCTTCAATTCTAGATCCAAGGTGAAAGCATATTTCATGCGATATTCCATAGGCCAAGTGAGGACCTTTCCACAAATATTATAGCATCCATTTACTAGACTCATCCTTTTGTCTTCCAAGGAAGATATAGATACCATGTTCTTCTTTAATCCCATAACATACATAACATCATGAAGATGAACTAATTCACTAGAGTCCAAATGAAATTTAACAAAACCAAAACCTTTCATAGGATGGGTAGAGTTGTATCCAAGAATGATCTTTAGATTGGTCTCCCTCTTAACCAGATTTGAGAGGAATTATTGGTATCTGGAGAAATTTATAGAAGCCCCACTATATACCAACCAACTAGAATATGAATATGGAGGAGAAGAACTAGAAAAATTAGTAATAAGTATATTATATTCAGATTGAGTAGTATCAATATTATTTCCATATCTGGAGTTCCTTGGATATCTATTGAGGACGATTTCCTTCTTCATGATCATTAGGAGAATATCTTATTCTTCTATCATCTATTCTTCTTCCATGGTCACCTATTCTTCGATCATGTCCTCTTATTCTATCATTGAGCCTGTTGTTGTTGAAGCCATGATTGTTGTTGTAGTTGGACCTTGGAACATTCCTCTTTTTCAAACAATCTTGAGCATAGTGACCATACTTGTGAAAATTATGGCATTCAATATTTGACATATCCCTGTCCATTCTTGATCTTCTATTAGAGACCTTGGATGCTCGAGCATGATTTCTTGAGTTAGATGGTCCTCCTATTCCTTTCATTTTCTAATCTCAAGAAAAAAATGTAGAGGGCTCTCCTTCTTCATGCTTTTGAATCCTCCCTCTAGAATTCATCCTAGACATAGAAAATTTTAGGGGCGAATGTTAGCCCATGGGAGAAATTTAAGGGGCTTTATATTTTGTAGGGGCGATTTTTTTATATTATACCCCTTTTATATATTTAGCACCAAATTATTTAAAAATAAATATTGATTATATTTTCGCCAATGAAAAATAAGGGCAAATAAACCTACAAGCCCCGATTCGCCTGGTTTGGAGGGCATATTTGCTTCAATCGCCCCGATTTCATGTCGGATTTTCTTCAAATCACTTTATTTATAGGAATGACATTGGTTAGGGGCTATTTCGCCCTCTACCATTCATAGAAATCGAGGGTAAGGTTGAATTTGGGGTTTTTTGTTTGATTAGATTGTATAAATTTGTATCTATGAAAATTCCTTCTGAGACTAAGATGCCTTACTCTAAGGTAGAACAAAATAATTTTCCTGATGTGAATTAAATATTTTTTAGGCTGGAAGTCTATGCAAGTTCATCCTTGAGGTTGTCAAAGATTGCTTGGGCCTCAAGAAGCCGCAGGGCCTAATTTAGGCAACGAGCTCTTCATGAAGTGATATGTGACAATTCGAAGTCCTTAAGCAGTTCTATAACATATATCAGAGGGTGATCCAAGAAATTTCGAAGACCGAGTTAACCTCTTGAGACAACTTCGTGGGTCCTATAGCAGATTCGAGACCTTGAAGAAATATGGGTCATATAAGCAGAGTACGACATGACAATTAAGCATATAACTCAAATATTTTGAGTAGACTAGGTTTCAAGTAGGGTTTAGCAATCAATAGCATCTAAAATATTTGGTTATGGTATCATTTTAATTTTCAATTTGGTTTTGTCTGTCACAAGTAAATGTGAACCATAGTATTGTGCCATATTGTTATATGGAATTGATGAATAATATACTATACTGTTATATTTATTTCTATTGTTGATTGGAGTTTAAATGCTATATTTCTCAGTTCAGTTTATTATATCATTGAGAATCTGATACTATTAATTGAAGAATGAATTATTTTCATTGCTTTGGAAAATGGAATTCTGCTAAAAACCTTATATCCTAGAAACCTAGTGCAATGTTGTAATGTTTAATATTTTTGAAGTGAAAATAAAATAATATAAAATGAAAAAATAAAAAATAAAGACATAAAATTCTCCAGCTGTATGTATATGTATAATAGTGAAATGAGCAGTACAATAACATCAGGATGGAATAAAAGGGAGCATTTACTGTATAATACTGAAATGATCCGCAACATCAAGATGGAATAAAATGGATCATCGACTCAACATCAAGATCAGATAAAAGGGAGAATTTTGATTTGAGTAACAGGTCCATTCCACCTCAGTATATTTCCAATTGGATGTACCACAAAGCTCAAGAAAATCCAAACTCAAAGTAGGGAAATTTATGTTGCAATTTGCAACAAGAAATATGAAACTGGCATCCAGAAAGGACAAAAAATTACCACATAATTGGTGTGGGATTCCACTCACACATGAGTGAGGAATTCAGTTACACACTAGCACTAAATTTGGGCATCTAATTTATTTATCCCTTAAATAAATTGGAAATTAAAATGTAATTTCATCTCATAACAACTTGTATCAGTTAACTAAGTCAGAAAGACTGAGTTAGCCCAAGAAATTTGAGTTGAGGGTCAAAGGTGAGGCATGTAGAGTGATTCTATTATTTTTAGGGTCCAGTTGCAATTAATGCATTAGTTTAGTGCATTTGTAATCAGTTAACTCAAATTAATCGAGTTAAAATCAATTTAACTAGTTCTAACTGAGTGATGAGCTAGTGAGAGGTCAAGTGAATTCAATTAGATTTAATTCACAACTAGTGATATATCAGATAACTAATGATTTTATATTATTAGATGCATGCATGTCAATTTTGATGACTACCTAGTTGAGACAGAGGTTAAAGGGAAGTTAACTATTAGTTGTATTAATAGCTAATTTTCTGGGCACAATTATAAAGTCAGAGGAAGGCTAATGAAGGATTGCGCAGTCAAGGAAGGTTTATTATCCTATTTAATATGGATTAATTTCTTAGGGATTGCGTGAGCAAGGATGGGCTAAGCAGGGGCTGAGAATTGGCTAAGTGTTGGTCAATTTTTCCTAAGAATTGCTAGTCAGTTTTGAGTAGGATCAGGGTGAGACGATCGGTAGAGTGCAGGATTTTATCAATGTGAGAAAGAATTGTATTGTTTCATGATTATTTGACTATGTAAAATATATGATAGAGGGGTTTTGAGTAGGTTATTTCCCCAAGAACATCTTATGTTTTGTGATTGATAATTTGTTTCTCTTACTTGCATGTGATTGAGTGATCATGTTTTATATTCCGCAAATATAGTAGAAGGATTGAGTATCTTGTTTTAGTACATTATATGTTCAGATTGAATCCATTGGTATAAAGTTTCTATATAATTTCTACATGGTATCAGAGCACCATGAATCACAATAGAAGTGAAGAAATTGAGTTTTTCTTAAACAGGTTGAAATTTGAAGATTTATTCTTAAGGATCTAGCAACAGATCAAGATGTCATTCAATGGCTTGAGAATTGAATATGCACTCGAGGGAAATTCAAATTATATTTCATGGAAGGACAAGATGGAGGCAGTTTTGGAGGAAAACGGGTTGAAGGAATTCATATATTTTGATATTCCCAAGCCTACAGCAGTAGATGCCCAACTTCTTGATGCATGACAGAAGAAGGTAAAAAAGACGAGAAGGATCTTGTTAGAGGGAGTTAGAGATCATATTGTCTCAAGTCTCCATGGGAAGGCAACTCCATATTCTATGCAGAAGGCCTTGACATATATGTTTTAGAACAACATCGACCAAAGGAAGTTAGCACTGAAGGAAAAGCTTAGAAAGATCAAGAAGGAGGAGGGCGAGACAATACCAACATACTTGAAGAAGTTCACGCAATGTGGAGATGAGCTTGGAATTGTTGGTGTGACTGTAGCCGATGATGACTTGGTGAGCCTAGCACTTCTAGGCCTTCCCAAGAGCTAGCATAGTTACCAGGACTCTGTGAATGGGAGGGAGAAGTTACCAGACTAGGAGCGTTTGTGGTCTGACTTGGTAATAGAAGAGATAAGGTGGAGCACCAGAGATAGGACCTCCAACACCAAAAAATAAGAATATTGTGCATTAGTGGGAAAACAAAAGAAGGCCAAGAGAAATAAATCCTAAGGCGAAGAGGGAAAGAGAGACTTGTACAAGATCATATGTTTTCACTATCAAGAACATGGGCACTATTCTTTGAATTGTCCACAGAAGAAGGAAAGCAGGAAGGAGCCTACACTTGCAGCGGGTGAAGCATTGGCTTCACAGTTCAAGCTTGATTTTACTCTCATTGCATGCATGGCCATTAATGTAATGGGATGCATGTGGTATCTAGATAGTGGTGCCTCGTTAACGGGGAATATAGATCTCTTCATTCACTTGGAGGAGAAGGACCTACAACAGAACATAGAGTTTGGATATGACAGGAGGTATAACGCGACCAACATAGGTACATTTACCTTTTAGAGGGATTTTAGCTCCCCTCTTAGACTAGCAGATGTTTTTTATGTTCCAGGCCTAAGGAAGAATATTGTCTCCATAGAATTATTGGAAGGCTGTGGTTATGAGGTGATGTTTAGAAAAGGAAAGGTGTTCCTTAAACACATAGCCATGGGACATGTGAAACAAATTGGTTCAAGAGTCAAGAACCTGTATGCTCTCGAGGTTGAGGATGCATGAAAATATTTGAGGAGAAAAGTAGTGGTTAATAACTTGGTGTTTGAGAGGGAGAAATTATCTCTCAACATGCAACCTCAGAAGCAGTCTCAGAAGGTTGCGGAGCAGCCACAATTGGAGAAGAAGAGACCTCCAGGAAGGGGAAATTTTGAGCCAGAAAGGCAGAGAGAGTACATGTAGCTATACCTCCAGGTGTGAGGTGGGGTGATGTACATAATTAATCCCAATAAGAAATTTCGGCAGGGTCCATTGAGATGGTGTGCCTCATGGATCAAACCTGACTATGAGGAGCCCACAATACAACAGTAGCAGGAAGAATCGGTTATATTCATGCAGTCAGATGCCAGGATGACAAAAATCAAAGTGAAAGATGTTGGATGTGGTAGCAGTGCAGAGGGCATGGATGCAAATGTCAACAACAACGTAGAGAGTCCACTAGATAGGTGCAGTAGCTAGCAGTAGTCAGAAGACTCTGATGATAAATGAATTATATTGATTTAGTTTTTCAGAGGCTATTCAATTTCAGGAGAGTTGCATGTGTAAACAACACTAGAGAAGTGTTGCATGGAGAACATTCCAAAGGTACTAGATCAGGATAGATTGATTCCTTTCTTGTTGAGAGGGAGTGTTGAAATTTGCAACAAGAAACAGTGAAATTGTCATCCCGAAAGGACAAAATTTGACCACATAACTGGTGTGGGATTTGAGTCACACATGAGTGAGGAATTTAGTTACACACTAGCGATAAATGTGGGCATCTAATTTATTTATCCCTTAAATAAATTGGAAATTAAATTGTAATTTCATCTCATAACAACTTGTATCAGTTAACTAAGTCAGAAAGAATGAGTTAGCTCAAGAAATTCAAGTTGAGTGTCAAAGGTGAGGCATGTAGAGTGATTCTATTATTTTCAGGGTCCAGTTGCAGTTTATGCATTATTTTCTTGCACGTGTAATAATTTAACTCAAATTAATCGATTTAAAATCAGTTTAACTAATTCTAACTGAGTGATGAGCTAGTGAGAGGTCAAGTGAATTAAATTAGATTTAATTCACAAGTTGTGATCTATCAGATAACTGATGATTTGCTATTATTAGCTGCATGCATGTCAATTATGATGATGACCCAGTTGAGACAGAGGTTAAAGGGAAGTTAACTATCAGTTCTATTATTAGTGAATTTCCTTGGTGTAATTATAAAGTCAGAGGAAGGCTCAAGAAGGATTGCACAGTCAAGGAATGTTGATTATCATATTTAATAGGGATTAATTACCCGGGGATTGCATGAGCAAGGCTGGGCTAAGAAGGGGCTGAGAGTTGGCTAAGTGTTGGTCAATTTTTCCTAAGAATTTCTAGCTAGTTTTAAGCAGGATTAGGGTGAGATGATTGGTAGAGTGCAACATTTTCTCGGTGTGAGAAATAATTGTATTATTTCATGATTCTTTGACTATGCACAATATATGATAGAGGGTTTTTAAGCAGCTGCTTTCCCGAAGAACATATTGTGTTGTGTGATTGATAATTTATTTCTCTTACTTGCATGTGATTGAGCGATCGTGCTTTATATTCCGCAAATATAGTAGAAGGATTCAATATTTTGCTTTAGTACATTACATGATCATATTGAATCCATTGGTATAGAGTTTCTATATAATTTCTATAATTTCAACATAAAGTGATATCCCCACCAGAGTATGGATGCATTCGCAGATACTTACAACAACATTATTTCTTGGATTTAGATTTTACAACAACTCTCTGCATCTTTGTTGATTTGATTACCTTGGACGATGATTCCTTTCGAGAAGAATTGTAATGCGAATTTCTCATAAACAACTTAATCAATGGAAGAATCTATGATCATGAATTCAATTCAATTATTCAAGTGAGTAGAAAGACAATGGGATGCGTATTTATGATTTTCATGAAGGCCCCAAAACTCATTTCTAATGCAATGGATATGTCAACTTGTTTCATTTGTGTTTTGAAACTCAAAATTATGGGTTGTTTGTACTAAACGGGCTCAAATATTTATCCAAAATATGGTGTGAATTTCTAGAGAAACCATTATAGGGAAACACTTACTAGGACCAATATTTCAATACTTTCACATGGGGAAGCATTAGTCTCTTCACAATGGATTAGTTGTTTTTGTTATTCGTGACATGTCATACTTAATGTAGAACACAAGAAATGATGATTTTCTCTTGCCTATTCTCATCATTGATCATGATAAAAAAAATGTAGCACGCCAATCTCAGATGATAAATGATAGAGTTGAAATTTTTGTTATCTTGGCTAGGAAGTCTAGACCAAAATCCAATGTTTCAAAAATTGGTGCAACCAATGATCTGTCTAGGAATTTAACGAAAATTTCTAGGCCACAATGGAGGTTGTGGACCCACTGGAGGCTGGTTGGAACATGTCTCTCAAAAATTCCTTAAGGCATTTGGGTCATTGGCCTTGATAAAGGAACATCTTACTCATGGATACAAATGTGGTAGCATGACAAAATTGAAATTATTTTTAATGATGATAAGGGAAATAGAACTACTCCTTCCATGTTTTCTTTCACCCCATTAGAAATATTTGTTGGAGCTACCACCAAAACTCTGTTGTCATTGCCAAGAGACTCATCTATGGGTGATACAACAATCCTTGTGCACATAGTGACACAATACACCACCCCTTCACTGTTGTTGCAGGAAACAATGGTCAGCCCATCATCCAAGTGGAGTACAAAGGTGAGACAAAATAGTTTGCAGATGAGGAGATATATTCTATGAATTTAATGCAAATAAAAAAGGTAGTTGAATTATTCCTAGGTTGTGATGTGAAAAATGTGGGGCTCACCGTGCCTACCTATTTTAACATTTCCTAGAGGAGGGCTACCAAAGATGTGACAAATTTTATTGGTATTCTGTAATGAAAATTATTAATGAACCCACCACTACAAGTATAGCCTATGAATTTCACACAAATGTTTATTCTTCCAATAAAAATAAGACAATCCTATTTTTTAATTAGGTGTAGGCACCTTCTACATATCCATTATTAAATGTTCATGGTGGTAAATTTGAGTTGAAAGAAAACATGTTGTTTAGTCATTGTGTTCGACACTTTGAAAGAAAAATCAAGAAGCAGTTGAGCACTAGTGCCATAAATCTTCAGAGACTTCCTTCAAAATGTGAGAAGGAAAAGAAAATTCTATCTTTCGTGATGGATATTGATAGATATTGATTGTCTCTACAAAGGATTATATTTTAACTTGAAGATCAAAAGACCCAAGGAAATTGTTGTACCTGATTTAAAACATAAGACAAGGTTTTCGTGTGTCACTTGAAGACATTGATGTGCATCTAAAATTGTAAAACTAAATGTACCTATAAAATAATTAAGCCAAAACACCCTCTGTCAACTCCAAATATAGTTTTCCTAAATTCCCCAATAGATGATAGAGATTTTTGTAAAGTTTCATTATTAATTGTATTATATAAAGTATACCCTGCTTCAACACTAGATACTATTGTAACTCATTGTTTCTGGTTATTCCATAACACAACACAATTAATGAACATAAACAATTAAATATTCCATCTACTCCTCTTACTTTTGAAAATGTAATTAAATATTTAGGTTTTCATTCAAAACCTAATGATTTTAATCATAGACATTTGTTTTGGATCTATAAAAAAATAGATTACATCTGGTGCTACAGGTGGTTGTCTAGTGAAGGGAGGCTCATCAGCAAGTAAAACCAATTAAAGGGAATATTCATATATTGGCTATCCATAGCCCATTAAAGGAATCCTGGAGATGAAACACAAATTTACTTTGGATAGGAAAAAGATAAAAATAGCATTGATTTGTTTAGAATGGCCCTAGCAGCATAGAGCCTATTGGAAAATGCTGCACAATGCAAGTCTATGGGGAAAATAATGCTCACCAATACCCCCAATATTAGTATAATATTGGATTAAAATATATGTAGAGATATTCAGAGGAATTCTAATGGTTTGGAAGGAAATGTTGAAAGCATTTCCTTGAATCAAGACTTCTCTGAGAGACTTTGGGATATTGAGTTTGGGGGGGGGGGGGGGGGTGGTTTCTCTTGAGTGAAGGAGAAACTACACTGAAAATGCCATTTATCTTTGTCATAATTCTCCCATCCTACTCTTCCTTCACCCAAATTCCCGCCCTCAAACTCCTCTCGTTACTACGACAAAACACTAAACTCTTTCCCAAAACATCCACATGATGATAAGCTCCCCCATGCTTCACTAGGATGTTATAATTACACTGAAGCACTGGTGGCTAGTTCTCATCATGACTAGAATGAAGCCAAGATGTATTTATATAGCTCCTTTAAGGTGAAATACCATGGTTGACACTTTTCAAGCCCAGATTCTCCTAAACTTGTTTTCTGAGAGACAAGCTTGGATAATCTGTAGCATTTTCCAATGAATATTTCATCACTCATGATCCTAGATGCATCTCTTTTCTTGATTTCACTTTACTGTGGGCCTTTAGTGAAGGGAATGTGCATGAACCCAAAACATGGGAGCTAACAATCGTAGCCATGCATTCCATTTGTGATCTCTTCTACACTTTTAAATGACAACATTGCCAAATTAAATACAATGAATACAATAAGGAAATGTGTTACACAACCTAGATTTGTATAAATCTCATGGAAAATCGTTCATGTTTCACTTGATAAAAATTCTTTGTAGTTTGCGAACATCTGAGAGACCATACTCTCTGCATAGTTTGAAACTATGCTTTCATCATAGATGGTTCTATGTTCATGGTTGTGAGGAAGAATTCCTGAAGCCTAAGAATCCAAGTGGTAAAAATTCAAATGTGTTCCTTTCATTTTCAAAACTAGTATTGATCATTTAACCATGCAAAATTTTGAATTTGATTTCAAGAAGGATGAGACTTTAAAATATACAAGTTTCATTTAGAAATTGGCTTGAGTGTTTTTCTTTATATTGTTGACATTTTTTATGTATTTTTTTTTTGACACAACTTAGTTGATAGTGTGTTATTAATCAGGAGGACTAACATAACACGTTGCATTGTGTTTACTCAAGTTACTTATTGATGTTAATTTTTTGTTGTAATCGTATAGATTTTGTACAATTCTTGTATATTTCATGTATTGGCCCAAAATATGCCTACTTTTGAAAAGATAATAGGGTATATATATTTGCAAGTTGTATAATATTAAGGAAGGGTGCCTAAAAGTATTTAATGATTCTAATGCTTCAAATGATGTTTCCAATGTGAATAATGTTATTTGATAAATAGGATTTCTATTGTTGTCCATGGGAAAATATCTATTTGGAACCCTTGACAATAGTGGAATGATACCTATGCATAGTTGTGTAAGTTGAATATTTCTTTTTTGGTAGGTTAGTCACGCCTTTGTATTACGTTAAATACAAAAACATCATTCATGTAGCTATTTATCTTCCATTGGGGAAGCCAAACTAGTATCACATAAGTAAAGTATTTGACAAAATTATTATTTTGACTATAATAATATAATATATGAGTCATGTAACCCAAGATATTCAGACAAAGCAATGAAAGACTTAAAACTAGAGCCAATGAAAAGTTTTTATAGCCTAATCTAAAAACTAAAAACAATAATAAAAAACCAAACCATCATCAAGGGGAATCTGCTTGTTGGGGTGAAGGTGCAACCTCCTCTTCCTTGTTGTTAGTAAATCCTAATTCTACTAATTTCTTGGCAAGAGAAGTCACCTTGTAATCCAAATTGTCCACTTGTTGCATAGTATCTATGCACAAGAGAATCTCCTATTGGGACTCACTTATTTCTAACATGACTTTACCCAGGATAGTTTTTATTTTACAATAGATATATTATGTTGTTTACATATATTGGGTGTGCCTCGATCTAGTATTACCGAGGTCTAGATTCTACCGTCTTATATTTTCTTCAACCTCTATATTTGATAGCCATATTCTTCCCATTCTTGCTTCATTTTCAATCATTTCAATTATTCTATAGCTACCCTAGGGGTATGCTCCAAATAATATACTAAAGAGGCTTTTATGTCATCTTGTGCTCTCATGTGCGAGGAGACTCCTTGACCTTGACTTTTGTGATGGCTAGGAGAAGAGCCAAGATGAGACATGGCTTTTGATACAACAAGGTATGGGGGGAGTGGGATATGGGATGTAAGGAAAAGAACATGTGTGAAAGAGAGAAAAAATAATGTACACTAGCCTGAATTGTAAAATAGAGCTACTTGGAACCATAATATCAACATATCCAAATAGGCTTGAATTTGGGTGCCAACTTATTAACTAACTGTGACCTTCTCCATATTCACAAGGCGAGGTTAATGAGCAGGGCCATAGTTACAATCATGTGTTTTCGTAAAAATATTTGAATACCTTTGTTTGAGATGGTGGACATTGTTTCTCTTCATTCCATTCCTTTTATGTAGGCGTTTGTGAACTCCCATTTGATAGCCATTCATGTAGATGAGCGGTGATGGCGTGTTGGGAGGAGTTGGTGGTATCAAGATTTTTCGGAGAAAAACACATGGGGTTTTGTATGTTGAATATTGTTGAAGAAGGTTTTAATCCATGATGATATCGATGATGCTTTGTGTGATGTATAACCTTGAATAAAGGCAGCAATTGTACTATATGATTTTCCACGATAATAGTAACAGCAATTTGTTTTGTAATGGCAACATACAATCGTTTTGCAAGATATACGGTGAATATGAAAATTGCTAATGGGACTTGGAAATGGTGCTTTATATAATTAGTATGGTACATAATCTTCCTTCATTCCCTTCTGCCCATGCTTTCTTCTTCGTTTTGTGACGTCTTGGTTAGAATTCTGATCTACCTTTAATTTTCTTCCATAATATTAGAAATCCAACCTCTCTGATCTATCATTTCATTATCACTAAAGTTCTATGCTACACGTATATAGCATGTACTTCTGCTCATAAACAGTCTATTGTCAAATTGCATATAGATTGTTAATTTTTTACCTTCTAGTTTTCAATTATCAGGAAATGCATCACAGGTCCTGGGAAGCATGAGCTAAGAATTTTTAAATTGTTAGGAAAATATGCAACACATTCAGAAGTAGAGAATCAATTTTTTTATTGTTTGTTACCATTCCTTGATGTCAAATAAGTTAGCAAGAATGGTGAGTAAACTACATGGAAAAAAATAATTTACAGAGATTGCAGCTATATTTTAGATTTGATGTTTATTAATGTGCCATGATTGACATTTATTAACATACTGTAATTAATGTGATTTGAAGAGCATTTCATGGAAATTTTGTGTGTTCTGAAAGAGGTTTTGCCAACTCTGGGTGAAACAAGTGTTATTAAAATGCTAACTATGTTCATTTCATTGCTAACTTTATCTACATTGTATATTTGAGTGGTTATTTGTGATATCTCGAAAGGGCTTTCAAAAGTTGACCCTTCCTTGGCCTTGCCTATAAGATAGTGGTTCTTGTTTGGTTTTGTTGAACCAAAGTTTGATATTATTTTATGTCCCATGATCTCAATTTATAGTGACTCTATTTTTTTATTCATTTCTTATATTGTTAAAGTATATTATTCATTTCTGACCTAAATTCTTGTTTCTTTCTTGCAGGAAAACGGGTAGGTGATTTACATGCAATATCATTATCCACAATTGGAGAATATTATTGCGGATAAGAGGCTTGTTGCTTATGAGAAAATATCCCTTCAATTATTCTCCCATATAGGTGAGCCATATACCTTGCTTATTCTTTCACATTGTGTGTATGATATCTCATCAAAAGACCTCTCTCTCAGGCATAGAGCCTCTAGTTGTCTGCTTTATTTTATTTAATTTTTTGTTTGCATTAGAAATTAAAGAGGAAATGTAGCAGGATGATTTTCAAGGTGACCTAAAAAGTGAGAAGAAAATTGGAACCTAATCATATAAACACAGTGAAGCAAGGACTACTCGACTCTTGCATCAATGATGGTTGTGAAAATTGGTCTAAAATATTTGTTAAGCATACCATTAATTTAAAAAAATATATATATCGCGCATGTGAAGAAGGGTATAATGAGTTCAGAGACCTCAATCCAAAGGCTTTTTTTTAATTACTTATTTTAAATTTGTATGTCGCCATCTTAAATATGCTATAAGTAAGCATTACATTTAACATTGTTAAATGTATCTATAAGAATTTCAAGGGTAATTATCATTTTCAGTATTGCAACTTTGAATGAATGAAAGCCTCTTTCCAGCATAGATGTAGAAGTGGAATTATTTGACGGCATTCTTCACATTCAAGTTTGATAACTTGCCTTTCCCTTCCAGTTATTCCTATTTTCTTCCCTATGCTAAAATCAGTTAGATGTTGACTAGAGTTTGTTTAGTTATGCAGAAGCATATGGGATCAAGAGCAATGTTATGGTTTAGAAATATCCTAAATGTTGGAAATCTATCTGAGGTAAGATATAATGTTTGAGTTTGTGTGTGTTTATATGTTTATATTTGTGAGTGATATTGGAGTGGCATATTGTTAGTATTTTCTCTATCCTTTTCTTACCATAACTTGTTGCAATCTATTGACATTTATGGTGTATATGGAATGTTATGCAAGGAAATATCATGCAAATATTTTTGCCACTCTTTTTTCAGTTTTTTGTTTGAGGCCAAAGGTGACATGGAGGGAAATGTTGTGAATTCTTGCTTAGAAATCCTAGCTTGTATTGTTGGTCACATAAGATGGGACTCTTACTTCAGTTTATTGATGATATCATTTCAAATGATGGCTTCCCAAAGGAAGATAATAGCAATATACTTATACGGTTGATTTGTTCTATACTAAATAAGTTTCATTTTTTTTATGGAATCTCCTCAACTGTAGAACCAGAAAAACATGATCATCAAACTGAGATTGGTGAAATAACATTTGATAAGCCAAATACGGAATTAAGGAGGAATAGTGATAATAAAAATATTATCTCCCCTAAAATACAAGAACATCTGCAAAAGTATGTTCTACCTCAGATAAATAATTTGATGATATCTCACTCAAATGTGGTTAGTATTTTAGTTAGTCGTCATACACTGAAGTTATTGAAACTATGCCTTTGGAAACAATGGAATTATAAATTCCTCGTATTATGCAACATATTGAAAATATGTTGAAGATTCACCCTCATTTTCTAATAGATGATGCCAGGGCTTCCTTAGCTACATGTGCGAAGTAATTAGGATAGCAGTATTTGCATTTCATTGTAAAAACACTACATACAATATTAACAAGGGGTTATGAATTGCGTGTTTTAGGCTAGACTATCAGTTTCATCCTATAAAAAGTTTCATCTTTCGTGGACATTGGAGATATTGATTATTGTGTGTAACAAATTCTAGAAGTTACAGAAAATGATATCATGGTTGAAGTTGCTAAAGAAAAGGAAGTTGAAAAAGTTACCTTCAAAATGAAGGAGACAAGGAGTACCAAATATTTTGAAAGTTTGCAATTAATTGCTCGAAGTATTAATTTCTCTATGCATGCTAGTACATTGTTGGTACATGTTAGATGCACTCTTCATAGAACACTTACACCAAAAGAAAAAGTTAAGATTGAGTCCATGCTATTGCATTTAGAAACTAATCTTCAGGCTAATGCATCATTAAGTCAGACAATTTTTTTTTTTTTTGTATATAGATTGATTGAGGATGGTATGGAGGAAAAAAAGATGGGTAGGAATTGATTTATTTATTAAACCTAGACTAGCATCTTCAAGATCATTGGACTCATATAAAAATTCAATAAAGGGACCTATAGTGTTGAGATTCAACTAGAAGATTCATCACCCACGCCTAGTGCATTAAGCACCGACTAGGGTGGGGCCCAGAGTGCTATTTTTGGGTGCATGCCTATTTTTATTATCCCTTAATTTAGATGGACATTAAATTGTAATCTATTCTCAATGAGGATCTTAATGAGTTAACTGAAAGTGATAAATTTAGTTACCTAGTGGATTTGAGTTACAGGTTGGTTGGTGGGACATGTATAGTAATTCTAGTCGTAACAGAGTTTGAAGTGCAATGGTGCATTAGTTAATGCATGTTGTAATTAGTTTAACTTAGTTAAGCGAGTAAACTCAGTTGTGCTAGTTGTAACTGAAGATACACTAGTGGGAGATCAAGTGAATTAAATATTAATTAATTCACAATCATTGATCTCACATGCAACCGAGGATTTACTATTATTAACTGCATGCATGTCAGATCCAGTGGAGACCTAGTTGAGATCTAGGTGAAAGGGAAGCTGACTATCAGTTGTGACATTATTGGTTTTCACACATGTAACCAAACACCCATTGAAGTGCCCATGATACTTGCGCAATCAAGGCAGGCAAAAATGTTGGAAATACTGAGAGGGGGGGTGAATCAATATTTCTTTCAATTAGATCATTAGTTAATCTTCAATTATTATCAGTGTTTGTACAATGATAGCAGCAAACAAGAGGAACACAAATGCACACAATTTTTAAGGTGTAAACCCCACTCTGGGACAAAAACCACCTAATGCTTTTCTAATAATTCTTTTCAACTCCAATTGAAAATAAAGCTCCAACTTCCTAGAATCTAGAAAAGCATTCTTCTCCACTCTCCTCCCACCGGATGGATGCTCCAATGCCCAAGATTCTTCGTAGTCATCGAATGGATGCCCCAACACCCAACGAGCCACAACTCATCCTAGCACCACCCTACCACCCTATAGAAGAATAAAAGAAGAATGGACTCCCGTACCATGGAAAATGGTCCACTTTACAATGACATAGAATGATGTAGAAGAAGAATATGTACTAGACCATAACCCCAACTTTGATACAACCACCTGATGATGATCCTAGACCTCCCAACATTGCCTCTTCAACCCTTGGCAGATAGACACTAGTGCAATTTGTACAATAATGTATTTACAATGACTAAGTACAATGATACCTTTATAATGATTGTATGGAGTGTTTTCCACTTGAAGATTTCATATGATGAACTTCTTGCTGCTGTTATGCACCTTGGTTGTTGCTATTGTCATGCTACCCTCTGCTGCGCCTTGCTTTGCTTTTCTGCCGTAGAAATTCTGGTCCTTTGCAATCCTTAACAACACATGATCTATCTTTCTCTTTCCTTCTAGGAGCTCGATATTGAATCTGGTGTATCTCTATTATTTCAGATCCTCAATATCTAATTTTCAGTCTTGTAGTATTCCTTTGAGTCATATTTCCAATGCCACAGGTCTGACCCAATTTGGATTCTTCAAGAGAGAGTTATACCCAATTTCTCACAATGCCCTAATTATGGACTGTTTCAGCATAACACACTTGTACGATTTTCCATGTGTCACTGTTTATTCATTTGTCTCTAAAATTGATAGAGAGAAAAGTAAAGACTGTGTGCTATCTGCCACTTTTTATGGAATTCCAATCTGATACTCAGAGAGAGATTTATGATGAATTTACCAAGGTCCCTTATTTGAGATGAATTTCAGGAGCTTGCAAAAACCCTTACTTCCACAAATCATATCTCCAAAAATATTGCGCAACTTGATCTGAAATTTTTATTGCACCTACCTTCAGATTTCTGCTTTGCCTCATAAAAATTTCAGCTTCTGATCCTTCATAGAAAAAACATTAGAGCTAAAATGCCACGATGAACTGTTTCAGATGGTCGAATCCCATGCCTAAGGAGGAAATGAAGATCACAATATATATGAATGCTTAAGTTGAGAGGGGGTTCAACAAGTGAACATGGGAGGGATTTTAAGAGCTTAGAAAATATTAATTATGACTTTTCAATGACCCATGCCCCAACCCCGTGAGGTTTTTGCCCACTAACTAGGGTACAAACTTCAAACATGAATATCTCTCAAACCGTGAAGAATTACATGGTGTGCCATATATCAACGGAAACATATTGACAATTAGAAACCATCAAAATCATTATTGACCCAGAATATATTAATTTGGTAGGTAAAACTTCTCATTCAATATTGGGTTAGCCCCTGGTGTTGCTTGGGTTGACATTAATGACAACCGCTGATCAAAAATCTCCCCCTTTGGCATTGATGGCAACACAAGTACTCCCCCTACGATCATGACACCTCTTCCTACAAAATTCTCTCCCCCTTTGACATCAATGGCAAAGGGTAACTCCCCCCGAAACACAACCATCCCGCGACCTATACACACTTCCACTCACAGAAGCCGAAACACAACCATCCTGGGAACCTGTACACACTTCCACTCCCCCTTTATATTCTGAAAAAGGAAAATCTAATGTGAACTTGGGAGAATCCCAAGCTTCTGGCGAAGATATTCCAATGCCGATGAATATTTAATATGTGATTCTTTTGGTGCTGCTTGGAATCTCGCTACTTTTCCAACTGCTTGCATAACATCTGGTTGGGAGGTTGTTACATATAGAAGACTACTAATCATAGATCTGTACAACCTTTGATCCACATCCTTAGATGAGTCAATTCATGCTCAATTTGCAACCAAGTAAAGACATCTCGAAATCACTTTGCACCTTTGTAGCAAAATTCTTACTTAGTCGATCATCAATGCTACCAATTATTGTATCATCCTCTTAGCTATTAGACATGCTTTAGTTGCTTCATCCGTAACATATATGTCGTTTGGAGCTTAACACAATTAATCAGTCCTGCAGCCATACACGCCTTCCCGATTTTGCTTCTCTCGTGTGAGTTGAATAGTATTGTGTGTCCTCGATCACACATTTGTCCAACATTGAGCGTAGACAGATTCATGTTTTCAACCAATAGAACATTCTTGGCTAGAACATCTTTGCTTCCTAGAGGACAATACCCGATCCTATAACATTTGAAGATCCATAATTTCCAAAGGACACGGTTCCATCCTTCTTCTCTTTCAGAGATACAAATTTATTTCTATCTTCAGTCATATGCATTGATCAACCACTATCAACATACCACACATCTTTGTTCTTTTGAGCCTTGAGAGCGAGAGCACAATTATCATTCTTCTTCTTCTTCCATGTTCGTTCATTCTGTGGCTTCGAAGAATATTTTGGAGGATTTTCAAGTCTGCAGTCTTTGGCTATGTGTCCAAAGTTTCGACATTTGTAAAATTCAATATTATTTCTTAAATGTTCAAATCGATTGATATTTCGCTGAGCCCTGGGAGGTTCATATTTGACAGATCTCTTGGAATTGTATTCGTTCCTAGGGTATGTGCGACATTCTACAGCTTTATGAGAAAATTTTCCACATGAATAACAATAGCCATAAAAAATATGTTGGTACCTGGATGGAGATTTTCGTCAAGGAATTGTCTTCCAAGGTTGTTCTTGCGAATCTTGTCCAATGAAGTCTACATGCATGTCAAATCTCATAGGTTCATTGTATTTTGTTGTAGAAGGTCCTGCTTCTTCTTCTTTGTAACTGATGCCAGTTTTTTCGTTGTAAGATCGTTGATTGTTAATGAGTTCTTCCAATGCCCTTGAGCTGTTGGCATAGTTTTGGATAGTTTTTCCTTTCTTCACTTCCTCACGCAGCGAGTCTACTTCAGCTTCTAATTCTTCCCTTTCTTGGTTGCTTTCTTCCAACTTTTTTTGAAGTGACTCTTCAATGCATTTTTGTTCTTAAACTTCAATTTTGAGATCTTGAACTTGTTCTTCAAGAGTTTTGGAACGGATCATCTCTGCCTTGAGATCTTTTATAAGCTTGATTTCTTCCTCATAAAATTCGTCTATGTTCCATCCTTCTTCTTCGTTGTTTGATACCTCTTGCTTATCAGGCTTAGCCATAAACAATACTCTCTCATTGGCTTCTTCTTTGCTGTCACTTTCTTCATCGGATGATGAGCTATCTTCTTTAGAGAGAAAGTTCCTTTTGGATCCTTGCTTGTTGAATTTCTTAAAGCCTTTCTTTCCTTTTGAGTTTCCATAAATTCTGTTTGGAAATTTTGTTGCAAAATGCCCAACCTCATTACAACTAAAACATATCAATGGAAGTTTACCTTTGAATTTTCCCTTACCAATTTTTAATTTTCTTGTGAAGTAAGCATATTCTTCATCTAAAAGACCTTCTTCATCATCTCCCTTTTCTTCACACTTGCAGGTGCATTTCTTTTCAATTGAAGGTTGTTTATCCTTATTGTTTTTCTTAGATGCAACGAACGTAGTTTCTAGATGCAAAGTACCCTCTTCTTCATCAAATCTCATTTCATATGCTATGAGAACTCCATGTAATTCCTCTTTTCCGAGTTTGTCTAGATTTGCGTTGTATTCTAAAACCGATACGTTTGGGTTGAATCTCCCTGGTAGCTTTCTAAGAATCTTCCGTATAATAGTCTTCTCGTCAACTGGCTCTCCCAATCCTTCCAGAGTATTGGTTATTTTATCAACATATTAGAAGTATGTAGCAATGTTTCAATCTTCTTTCATTCTGAGTTGCTCAAATTTTTCTCTATAGATTTGAAGCTTTGCTTCTTTGACATTTCAGTCACCTGCGTATATATTCTCAAGCTTGTCCCATAAATTTTTGGCAAGCTTTTGCAACTCAACACCTTATGATAAGCAGATTCAATAAGTCCACTGATAATAATATTCTTTACTTTGCATCATTTACCAAATTATTCTTACCTTGTTCATCCGTGGTTGATGTAAATCCATTTTGAACAAGCAGTCTCATACTTCATAACCTTGCGCCAAGAGATAGACCTCCATTCTTCCTTTCCAAAGTGCATAATTATTCTCATTGAATAGAGGTACACCATTCTTGGTATGCTCCATGACCTCCTTCTAGTCAGTAACCGCTATTAAAGGAACTAAGCTCTAAACCAATTGTTGGAAATACCGAGAGGGGGGTGAATCAATATTTCTTTCAATTAGAGCATTATTTAATCTTCAATTATTATCAGTGTTTTTACAATTATAGCAGTAAACAAGAGGAACACAAATGCACACAGTTTTTAATTTGTAAACCCACTTCGGGACAAAAACCACCTAATGCCTTTCTAATAATTCTTTAATATTCAACTCTAATTGAAAATAAAGCTCCAACTTCCTAGAATCTAGAAAAGCATTCTTCTCCAGCTCCCACCGGATGGACACTCCAACGCCCGAGATTCTTTAGTAGTCAACTAAACGAATGCCCCAACACCCAATGAGCTACAACTCACCCTAGCAACACCCTACCACCCTATAGAGGAATGAAGAATGTAGGACTCCCGCACAGGGAAAATGGTCCACTTTACAATGATATAGAATGATGTAGAAGAAGAAGATATACTAGACCATAACCCCAACTTTGACACAACCACTCGATGATGATCCTAGACCTCCCAACACTACCTCTTCCAACCTTGGCGTATAGACACTAGTACAATTTGTACAATAATGTATTTACAATGACTAAGTACAATGATACCTTTACAATGATCGTATGTAGTGTCATTTCACTTGAAGACTTCATATTACATGGATCTTGTTGCCGCTATGCTACCCCTGCTGCTACACCTTGTTTTGCCTTTCTGACGTAGAAAGTCCGGTCCTTTGCAACCCTTGACAACACATGATCTAGCTTTTACTTGCCTTCTAGGAGCTCGATATTGAATCTGGTGTATCTCTGTTATTTTGGATCCTCAATATCTGATTTTTGGTCTTGTAGTATTCCTCCAAGTCATATTTCTAATGCCATAGGTATGACCCAATTTGGATTCTTCAAGAGAGAGTTATACCCAATCTCTCACAATTCCCTAATTATGGACAGTTTCAGTAAGGTTCACTTGTACGACGTTCCACGTGTCACTGTTTCTTCATTTGGCTCTGAAATAGATAGAGAGAAACTGAATGACTGTGCAATATCCACCACTTTTTACAAAATTACAATCCGATACTCAGAGAGAGAGTTATGACAAATTTACCAAGGTCACTTCTTTGAGATGAATTTCGTGGAGACTCGTAAAAAACCCTTACTTCCACAGATCATATCGTAAATATTGTGCAAATTGATCTAAATTTTTTATTGCAGATTCCTCAAGATTTCAGCTTCACCTCATAAAAATTTCAGCTTCTGAACCTTCGTAGAAAAAAAGTTAGAGCGAAAATTCCACGATGACCTGTTTCAGATGGCCGAATCCCTTGCATAAGGAGGAAATGAAGATCACAATTTATATGAATGCTTAAGTTGAGAGGGGCTTCAACAAGTGAACGTGGGAGGGATTTTAAGAGCATAAAAAATATTAATTATGACTTTTCAATGACCCATGCCCCAACCCCATGGGGTTTTAGCCCACTAACTGGGGTACAAACTTCAAACATGAATATCTCTCAAACCGTGAAGAATTACATGGCGTGCCATATATCAACGGAAACATCTCGACAAGTAGAAACCATCAAAAGTATTATTGACCCAGAATATATTAATTTGGTAGGTCAAACTTCTCATTCAATATTAGGTTAGCCCCTGGTGCTGCTTGGGTTGACATCAACGACAACCGCTGATCAACAAAGAATTCCTATCTTTTAGGGATCTTTACCATCAAGGATTGCGCAAGCAAGGAAGGCTGTCTGGAGGCTGAAAATTGGCTATGTGTTGGTCATTTTTGCATATGACAATGTGATACAAGTAGGTGATGTAATGAGGGCTCTTGTGAGAAGAGTTTTGTATGTAATTGTTTCATGATCCATGCTTAATATAAAATAGAATATGGTGGGGTTTTAGCTGTAAGCTTTCCCCAAAAAATTATCTGTGTTATGTGTGATTGATCTTTCTTCATGTTCATGTGATTAGCAATTGTGTTTTTAATTCCGCAAAAGATTTGTAGAAGAGACTCGGTATTTAAATTTAGTACATTGTTAGATCGGGTGAATCCAAGATATACATGCTTGTTGTATAATTTCTACATGGTATCGGAGCACAGGAAATTGTAGAAGTGAAGTAGGAGCTGAGTTTGTGACTAGATAGAATTCGAATTTGCAGAAAGAATTTCTTGGTGCTAAAGCTGATTCAAGATCGAAATGGATTTCAATGGCTTGAGGTTAGAGTATGCACTTGAGGGAATCTCGAACTACATTTCTTGGAAATATAGGATGGAGGCAGTACTTGAAGACAATGGCTTGAAGGAATTCATTGACAAAGATGTTCCTAAGCCAGATGCTGCAGGTTCTACCAATCTTGATGTATGGCAAAAGAAAGTGGCAAAGGTGAGGAGGATCCTGTTGGAGGGAGTACGAGACCACATTGCCTCAAGCCTCCATGGGAAATCCACACCATATGAAATGTGGAAGGCTTTGAGGGATCTATTCCAAAGTAGCAACGACCATAGGAAATTGGCGCTCAAAGATAAACTCAAGAAGATCAAGATGGAAAAGGGCGACACCATTCCAAAATATCTCATGAAGTTTGCCCAATTTCGGGATGAACTGGGGAGTGTGGGAATAACATTCGCTGATGATGATTTAGTGAGCTTGGAACTCTTAGGACTTCCCAAGAGTTGCCACAATTATCAAGACTCTGCCAACGGAAGGGAAAAATTTCCATATTGGGAACGACTGTGGTCGGATTTGGTGCAGGAGGAGTTCAGACAGAACACCAAAGATGGATCTCCATCTAAGAATGAGGATGAAGAGGATTGTGCTTTGGCTGCCAAGGCAAGGAAGGGGAAGGGGAAGAAATTCCCTTCAAAATCCGAGTCCAATAATGGAAAAAAGCAGGACATGTCCAAGGTGAAGTGTTTTCACTGTCACGAACATGGGCATTTTGCTACTAACTGTCCACAAAAGAAGAAGAACAAGAAGACTGCTGGATTTGAGCTTTACTTCTCATTGATCGCATGCATGGTGTCTAGTGCATTGGGATCTGTGTGGTATTTGAATAGTGGCACTTCCTTTCACATGACGGGAGACAAGGAACTTTTCAGTGACTTGGAGGAGAAATATCTCCAGATGCATATTGAGATGGGCGAATATAGATGGTAAAATGCTACCAGGATTGTTACCATTACCTTTTAGAGGGAGTCAGGTAAACCATTTAAATTAAAATATGTAATGCATGTACTTGGTCTGAAGAAATTTTTTGTCTAAGTTGCAATGTTGGAGGACAGAGGCTATGCTGTTGTTTTTAGTGATGGAAAAATTTCCTGCGACATAAAACAATGGGTCAAGCCAAGAGGATAAGGATTTGAGTTAAGAATCTCTACAAGCTGGAGGTAGATGGCTGTGCTTCCATGATGGGAAAGGCGGAAAAGGTGGTGAGCCGGGATGAGGGCGAATTATGGCACAGGGGATTGGGCCATCTTCATCATGGAGCCTTGAAAGTCATGCAACAAATTTCTACTGGACTTCTAATGGGAACACTTGCTCAGTTATATCCGTGCAAGGGTTGCACCATGGGGAAGTATGTAAAGTCCACCTTTCATGAGAAGGAGAACCAAGCTTCGGGGATCCTTGAGAGAGTTCACAGAGACGTGTGTGGACCATTCTTGGTTGCTTCAACAACAAAACATAAGTACTATGTAATCTTTGTTGATGAATTTTCTCGTAAGTGCTGGATCTTCTTCATGCAGAAGAAATATCAAACATTCTCTAAGTTCTATGAGTTTAAAGCACTGGTGGAGAAAGAGTTGGGGAAGCAAGTGAAGGCTCTTAAGAGTGATAATGGTGGAGAATACATCTCTAAAGAATTCAAGAACTTCTGCAGCAAATAAGGAATTCGAAGATAACTCATAACGCCTCATAACCCACAGGAAAATGGGGTCACAGAGAGGAAGAAAAAAACGATCATGGGTGCAGCACAAGTGGTGTTGCATGATCAATGCCTACCGATGCATCTGTGGGTGGAAGCATGCAATATTGTGGTTTATGTGCAAAATCGTTGTCCTCATAGAGTAGTTGGAATGAACACACCTGAAGAGGCTTTCACTGGTAAGAAACTTGTTGTTTCACACTTTAAGATTTTTGGCTCATCTATTTATGTTCATGTGACCAAGGACATCAGGAAGAAGCTGAAACCGATTGCTAAGGTTGGGATTTTTGTGGGGTAAAAAAAAACACCCCATAATTATCGTGTGTATTTGAAAAACAACAAAATGACTACTATGCAACGGGATATAAAATTTGACAAGGAGAAAGCCATGCAGTTATCCCTTGAGAGGGAGCTGGACTTGCACGTAGAGGAGGAACTACTGGTTCCCAAGGATGAGTCTCAAGTTGTGGATCAGCCACATGAGGAGGTTCATGGAGGGGACGAAATCACTCATGCAGGGCCATCCATCATAAATTGCAAAAGGCACACCACAGAAGCTGATTGGCTGATACTTGATGCTGCAAAAAATGTAGGAGCCCCTACTTCACAGCTCAGAAAAAGATAGTCTCCTGACCGATTTACTGGATACATGGCTCTTATGTGAAAATGTATTGTGACTGAACCATATTCCTTTCAGGAAGGAGTGCAAAAACCTACTTGGGTTGATGCAATGGTTGAGGAGTATGACTACATTGTCAAGAACAGTGCATGGGAGATAGTCCCAAGACCGGTCGACAAATCAGTGGTTGGATCGAGATGAATCTACGAGGTAAAGCAAGATGCTGATGGGAGTGTGGAGAAATATAAGTCTAGATTTTTGGCCCGGGGATTCTCACAGATCGAGGGGATATATTATGATGATACTTTTGCGCCTGTCACAAGGTACTCTTCCATAAGATCCATCCTTGCACTCTCATCGCAGATGGGCTGGCGCATCCATTAGATGGATGTGAAAACTGAATTTCTCAATGTGATCATTGAGGAAGAGGTGTATGTAGAGCAACCTGAATGTTTCGAAATCTTCAACAGTGAGTCACATGTGTGCAAGCTCAAAAGAGCCATGTATGGGCTAAAGCAAGCACCACGTGCTTGGTACACTCAGATAGACAACTATTTCACCGGACTAGGCTTCACCAAAAGTGAAGCAGATGTAAACCTGTACAAGATTGTGGTTGAGGGTAAGCTATTGATCATTGTTCTTTATTTTGATGATCTAATTTTTACTGGTGATTAGTAGCTGATACACTCAAGCAAGGAGGATATTACAAGGGAGTTCAAAATGAAGGACATGGGACTCCTTCATTATTTCCTTGGATTGGAAATATGGCAGCGGGATGGTGAAATTTTTGTGTCTCAAGGAAAGTATGAAAAGGATATACAGGTTAAGTTTAACATGGAGAGCTTCAAACCCATGGATACTCCTCTTCCAGGAAATTGGAGGAAAGAGGATGCTACTTCTGGAGAGGTAGCGGATGCTACTGTCTATCGACAGTTAGTGGGTTCACTAATGTACCTAGTGAACATGAGACTGGACATTTGCTGCGCAGTTAACCAACCAAGTCAAGTTATGGTTAAGCCTACCATGCTCTTTTGGAAGGCGGGGAAGCATGTCCTAAGATACCTTAGGGGCACATTAGAGTATGGTCTATGATATAAATGGACGGATGGAGTGAAGTTGCATGGCTTCACGGATGCAGATTGGGCTGAAATTCCATCAGATAGAAAGAGCACATCAGGGGGGATCTTTAGCATTGGATCGATAACAGTTTCTTGGTACAATAGGAAACATCGATCCGTGGCACTCATTTCAGCGGAAGCAGAATACATGGCAGCAAGTCAAGATGCATGTGAGGCTATCTGGATGAGAAATTTCTTCGTTGGTTTGTTTGATTCTCAGATGGATACGACAATTATTCATTTTGATAATCAAATTTGCATTAAACTCTCGATTAATCATGTGTTTCATGATAGGTCCAAGCATATAGATATCCGGTACCATCGTATCAAATTTTATGTGCAAAGGAGGATCACGTTTCTTTAGTACATTCCCACGGAAGATCACGATGCAGATATTCTGACGAAGGCACTCACTAGGAGAAAATTCGAATACCATAGAGACAGGATCAGGGTGAAGGATAATCCATTTCTTGTTGACAGGGAGTGTTGAGATTCAATAAGAAGATTCAACACCCATGCCTAGTGCATTTAGCACCTGGTTGCATTTAGCACCTAGTTGCATTAAGCACCCAGACTATGGTGGGGCCCACAGTGCTATTTTTGGTTGCATGTCTATTTTATTATCCCTTAATTTAGATGGACATTAAACTGTAATCTATTCTCAATGTGGACTTGAATGAGTTAACTAAAAGTGATAAATTCAATTAGCTAGTGGATTTCGAGTTAGAGGTTGGTTGGTGAGACATGTAGAGTAATTCTAGTTGTAACAGAGTTCGAAGTGCAGTGGTGCATGAGTTGGTGCAAGTTGTAAATAGTTTAACTCGGTTAAGTGAGTTAAACTTAGTTGTGGTAGTTGTAACTAAAGATACACTAGTGAGATAACTAGTGAGTTAAATATTAATTAATTCACAATCAGTGATCTCACATGCAACTGAGGATTTACTATTATTAGCTGCATGCATGTCAGATCTAGTGGAGACCCAGTTGAGTTCTAGGTGAAAGGGTAGGTGACCAGTTTGGGATTATCTTCTTGCACACATGCAGGAAAACACCCATTGAAGTACCCATGATACTTGTGCAGTCAACGCATGTAAGAATTCCTATCTTTTAGGGATCTTTACCATCAAGGATTGTGCAAGCAAGGCAGACTGTCTAGAGGCTAAGAATTGGGTATGTGTTGGTAAGTTTTGCATATGATAGTGTGAGACAATTTGCTGATGTATAGAGGGCTCTTGTGATAAGAGTTTTGTATGTAATTGTTTCATGATCCATGCTTAATATAAAATAAAATATAGTGGGGTTTTTAGCTGTAAGCTTTCCCTAGGAAATTATCTGTGTTGTGTGTGATTGATCTTTCTTCATGTTCATGTGATTAGCAATTGTGTTTTTAATTCCGCAAAATATTTGTAGAAGCGATTCAATATTTAACTTTAGTACATTGTTAGATCAAGTGAATCCAAGATATACATGCTTGCTGTAGAATTTCTGCATATAGATGATAAGCTAGATATGCCCAATAGGTATCTAATTTCAGTGTTTGCACTGATACTTCTTGAGAACCATATGAAAAAAATCAAAGTTGATAAGAGTGGTTAATATTTAATAGTGATGTTAGACCCTTTTATAGAACTACTAGGGCATTGTCTGAAATCTAAGTATGAAGGAGCTATATCACATTCTGTGAAATGTATGGCTTGTCTATTGAGACTTCCCCTCGCATTTATTGATATTCATAGTAGCAATATTACCTCCTCAGTTTTTAATATGGTACTAACATCAGGAAATAGTGACAACCCCTTAATGTTGTCTTCTATTAATATACTTGTTATGATTTTGAGACATGAAAATACAACGAACTCAAATGATCCATTAAATATGCTTCTCCAATGTCCACTCTTTATAAATTTAGAGAGTATCTCAATTATCATTGCACTATCACTTTTGAAAGAAATTGTTAGGGTGACAACTGCTGGTTCCAGATATCTACTATTTAGTCACTAAAGTGGCGCGCATGATGGTAACTAGTCAAGCTCTTTCGATTCGCTAGAAATGTAGTCAAGTTATTTTATAGTTTATTCTTGAATAACCTCTTGGATCCAAGAAAATGCAAAAAACCTTGGATTTATTAGTGATTTTACACTTTGTACTAGTGATTCACCATGATTTTGCAAGAAAATATAATTTGGTGAAAGATTCCCCAAAAAATTATATATACATATTATATTTTTAATAAAATCGCCATCCATTTTTCCTGTGTATCATTGGGATTCACCTATTTATTTTACATATAAATTTAGGGGGGTTCTTAAAATTTTCCTTGATCCTAGATTCTTCTTGAGTACATTTTCCAAAAAATCATCAAATGTTGGAAATTTGTCATTGTTGATTATATTAGTAATGCAAGTTTCCAAAATAGGATTAAGGCCTTGAAGAGCGACCAACACCAACTCTCTATCAGAGATAATCTCACAAACAGTCTGCAATTTATCCCTTAATTGGGATATCCTCATGATATAGGATTGGATAGGTTCCCCTCTGTTCATTTCATGTCCTTGAGTTTATTTTTCAAGGAAATGATGTGATTCAAATTGTTGGCCTCATATATCCCAACCAACTTGTAAAATATATCCTTAGAATTCTTCAAATTTCCAACATAAGTAAGCAAGTAGAACTTTCAAAGACTCAATAATAATTTTCTTGGATTTGAGCTTACCAGTAACCACCCCTCCTACATTTATCCAATTTCATTGGCCTCCCAGGGTAAACATGAGACAAAGAGCTACTATGACATGACCCAACCTCCTAGGTACCATTAAGGAAGTAGGGGCGACTATTGATGACAAATTAGCCTTTCACAACATCCTACATGGGCTACATGAAACTTAGGGGTTGAGAAACCATCCCAGGTGGCCAAACCTTGAGCTAGATCCCTCCTTCTCTTCTCTAGGCCCTCAATAAAACCCACATTAAGGCCTCTATGCAGTTCGAAACCTACAACCACATGCAAAAACTTGCATCCATGTAGTTGCAACCAAAATTTTCCAATTAGGAGCATGCAGTCCTAGATTCTAAGCCTAAATTCTAGGTTAGCCTCCAGACCACTGCCCAAAACTTCCTGTAACTTATCAAATGCATAAATGACTTGACAAAAAATCTAAACATTCAAACTTGAATAAGAGGATTGACCTAACCAAGACTAACCATGACAGTCATTTCGTCAAACATATTGAGAACATGTAATCTACAGGTCATGAATGTATATCTGAACATCGGGTTATGATACAAATATGAAAATCATAAATAAGGTATAATTCTCTCTCATAATATATGTAACAACATTTGTTATCTCATGCATTCATTAACCATTCATAAAAAAATCAAACATATCAAGAACCATAACTAGAACTTGTTATGAAACCATGCTTATAACCAACATATAACCAAAATAATAACCATGATAGAACAACAATAAAAGCCACATAATAAGTAGTAAAATTACTCATAAAATACAAGAGGAAAATAGCTATTATAAACATATGCAAAAGCAAAATAAGTCAGGGACTTCCATGTACCACCCAACCATATATTGAGCTAAACAAAATATTTCTTTTATCCAATCACCCCCATGCCATATTCTGAGCATGAATTTGGGACTCAAGACAAAACAACCAGGGCTTCCCAAATGTTAATCAACCTCCACCCTTGGGATTTATCACAATCTTGCAAAACCTAGTAAAGGGATTCCTAGGCCCAAAACAAGCACATAAACAACCAGGATTTATCGTAATCCTGCCAAAACCGGTCAAGGGATTGCTAGGCCAAAAATAAGCACATAAACAACTAGGATTTACCACAATCCCTCCAAAATCTGTCAAGGTTTACTAGGAACAAAAAAATCTTGGACGCCTCAAAATGTTCTTACCAATACCTTGAGGAATTTTCATGTCTCCACCCTTAGGCTTTACCACAATCCCGCCAAAATCGGTAAAGGGATTCCTAGGCCCTTGGGAATTTTCTTGAGACCACCTCACCTGGTTCCAAAACCATCGGGTAATCCAAATCTCGAGAAAAGAAAAAAACCCCATTACACCATGGATATTTGGAAATGACTAGGCAAGGCTGAAACCACTATCACACCTAGGAAAACCCATGCCAATGACAACAAGAGAACCAAATACACACATGCATGTACCATGCATTCACAGAATAGCTAGGAAATCACACATGCAACCTGTTACCTATAATTATTCCTGTTGAAGCTGCTTGATCCAAATTTTACTTGCTTGTCCCTTGCTTTCTTTTTCTTTCATGTCCTTCCTTTTCCTTCCTTTCTCCAATGCTAGATTGCTCCAACAATGCTCTAAGTGTATAATAGTATGCGAGAATAAAGAGAGCTCCAAGCTAAAACAAACAAAATATTAACCAAAAAAAGCTAGAACTGACAAAAAGCTATGAAATGATCCTCAAAAGCCTTTTTATCATTTAGGCCTCTATTTCCTTTAATTTCCTCCTCATGCAATTATGTGACCTTCCATCTCCCTTTTCTCCTATTTTCTTTATTTTCATTAATAAAATACCAATTAATGCCTCTTTTCCTTTTCAAAGCCTTTTCCAATTTCCCTTAACCATAATAAACCAAATGAACACCCACTAGGATGTTTTTCCCAACATTCAACTTGGAATGTGTCCCATGACCTTGGTATTATTTTTTCCTTTATTAACTTTATTACATGAAATTTTAACCTGGAGTTGTTACAGACCCTTCCCCCTTAGGGGAACACCATCTTGAGTGTTCAATGGCACCTATGACCAACAAACAACTGAAAACCAAAACATACTGCCCATGGAGCTTTATAACTTAACTCAATGCAGTATTTACAACGAACATCCTGCTGAAACCAAAACCAACATTACAAACATCACAACATGAAAACCATACCACTTATTGGAGCTTTATAACACAACTCATTGTGGCATTTACAATAACACACATACATAAATATATACATATAATACCAAAACTCCTTTGCCTCAACCGACAAAAAATGAAGGACACATAGTCTGCATCTGATCATCCATCTCCCATGTAGCTTCATCGAGCCGAACATGCTTCCATTACACTTTAAATTTCTTGATTGCCCGGTTCTAGAGCATGATAATATTTTGCTGAAAAATGAACTGAGGTTCCAAATGAAATTCTCCTTATGGATCCACCTGCAATACAGACCAGTCAATAACATGATGAATATCCTTTACACACTTCTTAAGCAATGAAAAATGGAAAATATCATGGAATTTAATTGTTGGAGGCAATGAAAACATGTAGGCCACTAGTCCAATCCTCTCAAGGATCTCGAAAGGCCCACAATTTCAAGGTGCCAACTTGGCACATGATCCAATCCTCAAGGATCTCCTCTTGGGCTTGATGCACAAGTAAACATGCTCCCCAACTCGAAACTCCTTAAATACCTCGTGTTGATATCCACAACTCTTTTGTCTATCCTATGTTTCCTTTATATTCTTCTTGATAACCTACATTTCTTGTTCCATGTCTACTAACATTTCTGGTCTAATTTGTACCCTGTTCACTAGATCACTCCAACTGATAGGAATATTACAACTCCACCCATAAAGTGCCTTAAACAGACTCATCCTTAGTGACTCTTGATACCCATTGTTGTAAGAAAACTCAACCAATGGAAGATACTCCTCCCACCTCATCTGCTGGTGCATAAGATACATTCTCAATATGTCCACCAAAATCCTGTTAACCCTCTATTTCTATCCATCTGTCTGCAGACGATAAGTTGTACTGAAGGAAAAATATTTACCCAAACTTTCAAATAACTCCTTCCAAAACCTGGAAGTGAGCTTAACATATCTGTCAGATACAATCTTCCTAGGAATACCATGCAATCTCACTATCTCCCCGATGAAGACTCGAGCTACCTCACTAGTTGAATAAGTATGCTTGACTAGAATGATGTGAGCTACCTTATTGAACTTGTAAACCAAAACCATGATGGAATCATGATGTCTAGATGTTCTCATAAAAACTGTGATAAATCCATGGAAATGACCTCCCATTTCCACTTTGGAATCAAAATCGGCTGTAATATAGCACCTGGTTTCTTGCACTCTGCTTTTACCTATTGAAAATCCAAACACTTAGAGACAAACTCAACTACCTCTTTCTTCATATTCGACCAATAGTATAATTTATTCACAACTATCAAAGTCTTCTGATATCCCGGATGACATGATTATGAATTAACATGAAATTCCTGCAAAATAAGCTTCTTGAGCTCACTGTTGTTTGACACATAGATCCTACCCCTAAATCTGATTAAACCATTTGTCGTGAGATGATAATCCACATAATGTTCACCTGTGCCATACTGCTGTAACATGTGCTTACACTCCCTATACCCATCATCCTGTTATCGTGCCCTCTAAGATCTGATCCTTTAAATCTGTCCCATATGTACTCATATATTCTATGTAATTTACCGTACTCTTATGCTAAGAGCATCTGCAACCCTATTATCTTTACCTTTGATGTACCTAATCTCAAATTCAAACTCAATGAGCATGGCCAACCATCTAGATTTTCTAATATTCAGATTAGGTTGGTCAAAAATTTAGTGCCCCACTTTGGTTGATGGACACTGATCCTTCATAATTTATTCTATGAGGACCACAGGTTGAGGATCCAGACACATAGCTCTACTATTAGTGGATTTTATGGTTATGTATGTTCTTTATTGATAATGTGATGATGACATCATTGACGGATAGGTATGTTCTCTATTGATATCATGATGATGATAGACTTGATGGATGGTTATGATTTTTTTTTATGTTACGATGATGATGGATAGGTATGTTTTCTATTAATGTTACGATGATGATGACTTTGACGGATATGTTAATTTACCATTGATGTTATGATTATGATAACCATGATGGATGTGTCCCCTATGTTAGCTACTTACATTAGTTATGATTCAAAATTAACAACGATGTGAATGACTAGGTCATGTTGATGTTGCTATTATGATAGTGACTAACACTGAGAAACTTTGTTACTGATGATTATTGAGTATGACAGGAAACCACCAGAGGCACTCACACATGATGAGCTGACAACATCTGGTTTGATAGAAATTAATATTTTGTCTTTGAAATTCTAAGTTCAGTTTGAAACTTTCTATATATATATATATATATATACTCTGATGATATGTCAGTGGTTGCAGGAACATGTTAGTTCCTTGGCCGAATGACTCACATATGGGTGATGGGGTTGTACAATTGGATGGAACAACATGGGAGGGTTGGGAAAGTGTCCTTGATCTCACCCGCTAGCACTCCTGCTGCGACTTAGGCTAAAAAGGTCAAAACACCTTCGCCTTGAAGATGACGATGTTGTGGGGGAAGGTCCCAAATTTGGGTTGCTCACGAGGATTTTCTGGGAGGCGCACATCAAGGAAAATTCCTTGATCCCTAACACCATTAGTCTCACTATAGCAGGCGATATACGAGATGATAGTGGTATCTGTCGTTGCACCTATAATTTCCTCTCATAGCCACTGTATTCTTGAAGGGAAATTGACGTGGCACCCTTGGAACTTCAAGAGAAATGCTTGAAGGGCATAACCGACTTGGTACCCTTGGCATCACAAATAAACTGTTAGGCATGGCACCCTTGGAACTTCGAATGGAAGTTCTTGAAGGGCATGACCAACTTGACACCCTCAACATCATTAAATAAAATAATCAATATATGAAAATCCTATGAATTCATATCAAGTGATATACGATGTTAGAACCAAGGAAATTAAATCAAGAATAAAATTTAGGGTAAGGGAAGAATAGGAAGAAATAAAATATTTTACCCTCATAACTCTACCCTTTCCATGTTAAAAAAATATATTAAGTGGATAATGTACATAAGTAACTTAATTAGGAAAAAAGGGGAAAGAGGGACATAGAGTTAATTATAAAGATTAATCATAAAATAGTTAAAAACTTCATTAAGAGAAGAGGGTGGTGAATTTACAATAAGATTAATAAATTAAAATTGGAGAAATTTATAGAACCTCCATGTGGCAAGAGCCAACATAAGAATATCCATCTAATAGGCAAATTGAGTTAAATTAGGACGTAGTTAAGGGATCAAATCCGAGACTTATCAGTTAACTTCAATAATAAACACAAATTAAGGGGTAGGAAAGGGGGGATCAAGAGACATCTAAGAGAAGAAATAGAATGCCTTGTTGGGGTGAGGAAAATAATATTTTAAATTAATATTTAAGCAAATGATTTTGGAGAGTCTTGGTGAGAGGATGACACATAGGTGGGTGAATAATAAAATTTTGGATTAATATGCCAAGTGTCACCTATGAATCCTCCTATAAAAGAAGGGACAAGCCATGGGAAAAATGAATTTTTGCTTACCCTATGCTTGGATGGAGGATATTATGCTGTTGTGAGTGGTAATGAGATATAGTTGATTTTGGTGAGGTAGAGGACTTTAGAGAGGGGACTATTGAGCCAAGGAGTGCTCACCTCTATCAGTGTTAGGTCTCTATATTACTAGTATAGTCCCTTATTGTTATTAGTGTAACCCCCTTATTGTTATTATTGTACCCTTGTAACCCCCATTTTGTTATTATTGTGCCCTTAAATTATTATTGTTAGGTCGGTTAGGATTACATTGTGGCCCACTAGGATTACATTATGGCCACATGGACTCCTATATATAGAAAGGAGGTTTTTTAAATTGTATCATCCAAGAATTGTTCATTTATGTAATGTAATGGAGGTTTCCCCCTCGAAGTGGTTTATTTATAAGGCGTTGATATCTCTTTTCTTCTATTTTTGGAGCTGGATACACAACATTTGGTATCAGAGCTTTGGATTCTAGGGTTTCGCTACTCCAAACCGGTCATCGTGGAATTTTCGCTATAACTGTTTTTCTACAAAGTTTCAGAAGCTGAAATTTTTAAGGTGTGAAGCTGAAATCCTAAGGAAGATCGTCTAAAAATTTCAGAGCTTGGTTCGCAACATTTTTGGAGATATGATCTATGGAAGTTAGGTTTTTTTTAGGATCCTAAACAGGTCATTGTGGCATTTGCGCTATAAATTTTTTTCTACGAAGGTTCAGAATATGAAATTTTTAGGATGCGAAGCTCAAATCCTGAGGAAACATGTCACAAAATTTTAGATTTTGGTTCGCAATATTTTTGGAGATATGATTTGTGGAAGGTAGTGTTTTTTCAGGCTCCCGAATTTCATCTCAAAGAGGTGATCGTGGGAAAAGTTCAATAACTCTCTCTCTGAGCATTGGATTGGAGTGCTGTAAAAAGTGGTCGCAAGTACACAGACTTTAGTTTCTTGGATATTAATTTCAGAGGCAAAGGATGAAACAATGAAACGTGGCAAGTCGTATAAGTTAGCTCTACTGAACTATTCCATAATTAGATCATTGTGGGAGATTGGACATAACTTTGTCTTGGAGAATCAAAATCAGGTCAGACCTGTGGCATTCAAAAGAGAATTCAGAGGGCTACTTCAGTGCTGAATTTTAGATATTGAAGAGCCGTAATCACAGAGATAATCCAATTTCAATATCGAGCTCCTCAAAAGCAAGAAAAAGGTGTGTAATTTTTTTTTCGAATTGCGTAAGTCCTGTTTGAAAAATCAATTTGAATTGATTCCAAGGGCATATTGTAGAATAGATATTAGTATTGGGTTCTAAAAAATGCCCTGTAAAAATAATTCAACACCCATTAAGCCTTCAGAAGGCTCTACTATGACTCATGAAGATGAAGAATTGCAACATGATTTATCAAAATTACAAGAGCAAGTGCACCAAATTTATCTCTCGCAAAGAGCAGCAAAAAATGAAATGGAAGTTTTGAAGAAAGGCGTGGAAGCAAAGATGGATGGTGTGAAGAATAATATGGATGGTTTGAAGAAAGGCGTGGAATCTAAGATAGATGGCATGGAAGCTGGCATGGAATCTAAAATGGATGACATGGAAGCTAAAATGGAAAACATGAAGAATGATCTAAAAGCAGACATAGAAGGTTTGACAAAGTTGATACAAGAAATGTTTCCTAATGGTGAAAAGATAGTAGAGGAAACTCATGATGAGAACAAAATAAATGTTAATCGTCATTTCATAAACTCTAATGTTGGTGGGAAGAACCACCATATTCCAAAAATGGATATGAGGAAGTTTGATGGAAAGGATCCTGTAACATGGATACTACAGATGGAGCAATATTTTGATCTCCATAACGTGCAAAACACACAAAAGGTACGCATTGCAAATTTACATTTAGAACAAAATACATTTGTATGGTATCGATGGCTTTGCTCCCGTAAAAAAATTGTCACTTGGTCAATTTTTACGGAGGAAATGATAGCACATTATGAGGATACAAAGAGCAACACCTTCTTTAGCCAATTGATAAATCTCAAACAAAAGGGTTTAGTGGGGGAGCACATTGAGGACTTCCAAAAATTGAATATAAGGGTAATTGATATTCCATAGGAACACAGGATTGATCTCTTCATAGGCACTTTAAAGGATAACATCCAACATGAAGTTCGTGTTTTGGAACCTGATTCATTGGAGAAGGCATTTAGGTTGGAAAGAAAAATTGAATGTAAAATTATGGCGACAAGGAAGCCTACCACTCACTTCTATAAATAAGGAAGTGTTTCTACGCCTAGATTTCCAGAACCTACAAGGTTGACACCACAAAAGTTGGAAGAAAAAAGAGCAAAAGGGCTTTGCTACAATTGTGATAGCAAATACACTAAAGGTCATAAGTGTGCTGAGAAGAAATATTTTTACATAGATTGTGAAGAGGAAGAAGAAAATGAACAAGAAGAGGATATACAGCAGGAACCAGCCCTAAAAGAGGAAGAAATGAATCCAACCATATCTTGTAATGCACTGGCAGGAATTACCACTCCTCAAACTCTCAAGATAGAAGGACATATCAAGAAGAAAAAGGTAATAGTGTTGATTGATTCAGGTAGCACCCATAATTTTATTCATTGTAAGGTAGCCAAGGAATTAAATTGTTTCCTATACCCAGCACCAGAATGTCAAGTGATGGTTGCAAATGGAGGAACTATAAATTTCTCTCGAAAATGCCATAATATCAAGCTAACCATGGGGGAATATGTATTGACTATTCCAATGCTTTCCATTCCTATGGGAGGTGTTGATGTTGTACTAGGAGTACAATGGTTACAATCTTTGGGGACGGTAGCTTTTAATTTTCAATAACTTTTCTTGAAATTTTTTTCAGAAGGAAATGAAGTCGAATTACAAGGTATTGCAGGGAAGCCAGGAAAGATAATAAGCTCTAATGTCATGACAAAGCTTCTAAAGAAATAACAACGAGGTGTAATTGCAAAATTATGCTCACTAGAAGTTCCAAAATTAAAATAATCTATTTCTACAGATCTCCAACAAGTCTTGGACAATCATTCCAAGGTGTTTGAAACTCCCAAAGGACTCCCACCTATTCGTGATCATGATCATGCTATTCATTTGATTCCAGGAAGTGTTCCTCCAAACATCAATCCTTATAGATATCCTTACGTCCAAAAGAGCGAAATTGAACGTATGATTGCAGAAATTTCAAAGGCGGGTATAATTCAACCTAGTCAAAGTTCTTTCTCTGCTCCTATAGTATTAGTACATAAGAAGGATGGATCATGGCAAATGTGTCTGAATTATAGGGAGCTCAATAAGCTCACCATTAAAGATAAATTTCCCATTCCTGTGATTGATGAATTACATGGAGCAATTTATTTTACCAAGTTGGATCTTCGTTCAGGATATCATCAAATTATAATGAAGACTGAAGATATTCCAAAAACAACATTTCAAACTCATGAGGGTCATTATGAATTTTTGGTCATGAATTTTGGCCTTACCAATGTACCTTATACATTTCAAGGGTTGATGAATTCCATTTTCAAACCCTTCCTTAGAAAATTTGTGCTGGTATTTTTTGATGATATACTAATCTATAGCAGGTCTTGGAAGGATCATGTTGAACATGTTGACAGGGTGCTCAAACTATTGCAGGAGAAACAATTATATGCAAAAACATCGAAATGTTTCTTTGGAGTACAAGAGGTGGAATATCTAGGTCATATTGTATCTCACGAGGGTGTTAAAGTAGACCCTAACAAAATTAAAGCCATTAAGGAATGGAAAGTCCCCACAACCATAAAGTAGTTGCGAGGATTTCTTGGGTTAACAAGGTATTATCGCAAGTTTGTTAAGAATTATGGGAGAATAGCAGCACCTCTAACAACATTATTGAAGAAAGATGCATTTTCATGGACTCCTGAAGCAACTAAGGCCTTCGAAGATCTTAAAGAGGCAATGTGCCTAGCACCGGTCTTAGCTACGCCAGACTTCACAAAAACCTTTATTGTGGAATGTGATGCCTCAGGAAATGGAATTGGTGCAGTTTTAATGCAGGAAGGAAGACCCATTTCTTTTGAAAGTCGTCGAATCAAAGGAAAGTATTTACAGAAACCTATTTATGAGAAGGAAATGTTAGCAATACTGCATGCACTAAAGAAATGGCGAACTTACCTAATGGGAAGACACTTCAAGGTAAAAACTAATCATGATAGTCTTAAACACTTTTTAGAACAAAGACTATCTTCAGAAGAGCAGCAAAAATGGGTCACAAAGATGTTGGGTTATGAATTTGAAATAATCTACAAAAAAGGAAAGCTTAATGTTGTTGTAGATGCACTCTCAAGAAAGAATAAAGAGGTGGAAGGATTGCTTTGTGCCATTTCTATTATCCAACCAGATTGGATAACTGAAGCAAGAGATGAATGGAAGAAGGACAAAGATGTATGGACACTCATTCAAAAGTTGCAGCAAGATCCTAGCACATCTGATACATTTAGTTGGAAAAATGATTCCTTATGGTACAAATATCGCTTATATCTTTGTAAGAATTCCCAACTAAAACAAAATATTCTTCTGGAATTGCACTCTTATCCTTTAGGAGGACACTCAAGATTTTTAAAAACTTACCACAGGGTGAAGAAAGAATTTTTTTGGGATGGCCTTAAATCTGATATTCAAAAGTTTGTGGCTGAATGTTTGGTTTGCCAGCAAAATAAATTTGAGACAATTAAGACCCCGTGACTTCTATAACCTTTATCCATTCCAAGTCAACGTTGGGAGGAGATTTCAATGGATTTTATCATAGGTTTACCTAAGTCCGAAGGAAAGAGTGTCATCATGGTGGTAGTTGATAGACTTACCAAGTATGCACACTTTTGTGCATTATCTCATCCATTTAAAGCAAGTACAGTTGATACTACATTTATGGACAGAATTCAAAAGCTACATGGAAGCCCAAGGGTTATTGTGAGCGACAGAGATCCCATTTTTACTGGAAATTTTTGGACGGAGTTTTTTTCTTGTTTGGGTACTCAATTAGCTCATAGCTCATCTTATCATCCTCAATCTGATGGTCAAACTGAGATAGTAAATAAATGTTTGGAAGGATATCTTCGTTGTTTTGTATCCGATAAACAAACACAATGGGTCAAGTGGTTACCTCTTGCTGAATGGTGGTATAACACTTCCTTCTATACTGTAGCAAAAATGACCCCATTTATGGCACTTTATGGATATCATCCACCATCCATCACATCATCTTTAAGGGAAAATTCGAAGGTTCAAGCAGTGGAAGATCACATCGAGCATCAGCAAGAAGTTCTCCAACTCGTAAAGGATAACCTGAATTTGGCACAAAATCGAATGAAACAACAGGCAGATCAACATCGTAGCGAGAGAAGTTTTGATGTAGGAGATTGGGTATTTTTACGGCTACAACCATACAAACAAATGTCCCTCAAGGAAGCAAAGAAGGATAATAAATTATCGCCAAAGTACTATGGTCCTTACAAGGTGTTGCAAAAGATTGGTACTATGGCATACAAATTGGAGCTTCCTGCTTCTTCGCGAGTACATCCAGTTTTCCATGTTTCATGCTTAAATAAGGTTATAGGTGAAAATATTCCAGCTCAAACAATATTTCCAGAACTTGATGAGGAAGGAAAAATCATATTGGAACCTGAAGCGGTCATGGAAACAAGAACTCGACAGCTACGGAATCGATCAATTTCAGAGTATCTCATCAAGTGGAAGAACTTACCCACTGGAGATTCTACATGGGAGGATGAGAATTTTATACAGAAGCACCCAGAGCTACTCAAGCGTTGAGGACAACACTTTTTTGAAGGAGAGGGGCATGTTAGGTCCCTATATTACTAGTATAGTCCCTTATTGTTGTTAGTGTAACCCCCCTTATTGTTATTATTGTACCCTTGTAACCCCCATTTTGTTATTATTGTGCCCTTAAATTATTATTGTTAGGTCGGCTAGGATTACATTGTGGCCCACTAGGATTACATCATGGCCCCATGGACTCCTATATATAGAAAGGAGGTTTTGTAAATTGTATCATCCAAGAATTGTTCATTTATGTAATGTATTGGAGGTTGCCCCCTCGAAGTGGCTTATTTCTAAGGCATTGATATCTCTTTTCTTATATTTTTGGAGTTGGTTACACAACAATTAGCTAGCACATTTCCTTCATTGTACAACCCCATGGTAGCTTGGGGGTCTGCAGGGAACAAGAGTACCCAAGAAGAAGGATGGGAGGTCAACCGGTGGATCATTATATTCGGATTAAGCATGAGAACATTCACGTTTGGAGGTAGACGACAATAAGCGAACGCAAGTAGCGGCAAGTCAAGATTGAATATCATCTCTTGGTGAATGGTACCTATGTTATTTATAATGTTTTCTTTATATGACTACATTTTGCCTATAATTAACATGTAAAATATACGTATGTGCAATGAAGTTAAATTCATGGATGTTGAGATAAGTGATTAATATCTCTGAGTTTCCAATGTTGTATGTTTATGATTTTAATCCTAGTTTTCTGTATTATAAAAAATAAAAATAAAAAATCCTAGGGTTGGTCCCTACTCTTGGTATCAGAGCGAGGTTGAACCCTTGAGACCTATGGGCCCATGCATGCATGACTAGTTTTGTTAATATCCATTACATTCTTCCCTAAAACTATGTATGAGAATTTCCATCCAACTCTTAGATTTTAGGATATCATGATGATCCTTCAAAAGGACAACCCTTAACTCAAAGTTCTAGTTTAGGTCACTCCAAATTAGGCTTTGGGTGCATTGTGGTTATTTTGCAGCTCAAACCTGTAATTCTTGTGTAAGGTCATCTTGTGTGTTTTACACAACTCTTGATTAAACCCTCTATCGTGGTAAAAAAAAAGAAAAAGAAAAAGAGATACATTTTAGAGCCTTAAAATACATCACTTCCTTAGAGGTTGGAGGTTTCGAGAAGTATTACCTACCATGCATCTATATAAATCAAACCTTCTATGTTGTACATCATTGTTAACATCTATGAAAATCATAGTTTTTAAAATTATTTGCATACAATATCTATTGGCCTCCTCTCGTCATTTTGATATTTCTTAAATTTGTCCATTGTGGAAGTGAGTTGGGACATTTTTCTTTCTTTCCTTTTCGATGGCAATAGAAGTGTTGAATATAGTCCTTTTGGTTGGAAAAAGAGATCGATGTCCATTGTTACATTTGTTTTACCCCACCCATTATTCTCCTTAATATATATATTAAACCTGATCCGACAATAAATTATACATTTTGCTGGATAGATATCCATTTCAAAGCCACAACCTTCCTAAAGGTATATTTCTTGTTGTTTCCAGTTAAGGGGAGGAATGGTAATATCCCTTTAATTATACAACAACCACCGAGTAAACCTTCCACAAAAGGCAATATGATCCAAATTGGAATTAAGTTACAAATTAGTTGATACCTAACCGAAGAACATCATTTGTAGACTTGTCAAATACAGGTAATTTTTCAGAAAAATCTTAAGCACTTTAATTTTCTAAGATTTTAGAGAAATACATGTTAAAAAAAAAAAAAAAAAACTAAGGTAGAAATCCACCATGGCTTCATAATATTAACGAAAACACATCAAATAAACTTCAAAACGAAAGAAGTAGTTTACTAACAATTTTCCTGTCATCTACTTGTGGTAAAGCTTGCAAAATATGTGTCTATATCTAATGAATATATAAACACAACCAAACTTTAGTTAAATCTAGTCCCAATTCAAGCAGACAAATGACTGAAACCATTTTCGATCTCTCAAAGAAGTTTTCAAATAGTAAGGGGGATTTATCCAATGCTAGTCTGAATTCCAGAAAGAAAGATAACAATGATATTTGTCTCTAAAGGAAAATCCCTCTTGGCTATTGCATTATCCAACAAGAACAAGGTAAGCTATGACGAAAAATCCTCGGCTCGGCTAATGTATAATGCATCCTCCATCTATCCACCATTCCTTCGACCCTCGTTCGATCAAGCAAGAATAAAAACAATAGCCGGTGGGTGCCCTCAAGCCTTGAACGAAAGGAAGGAGGGGCTTAAAGTTCAACCAACCTTGTTGTGCATATAATAAAATGAAAATGAAATTGATATAAGCAACTCTGGAGTGATATCTAATTACGTATATAAAACATAGGGGAACATTCATTTCAATTAAGCTTAATAAATTCTGAAACCCCACTTTGATCTCTCTCTTCAGGAATTAGTTCCAAATGGGATCCACCAATTGTTCCTGTGCACCCTGAGCACACCTGAGTCCAACCAAAATTGTTCTGCAGACTAAAAAAAATTCGCATAATATAATGCTTGAGGAAGTCGTTTTCAACTGTTGTGCCTACAAAAATGGCAAATATAAATCTAAAATACTGACTCGTCTATCTCTCTATCTAATATGGTTGAGGGCATAAATAAATATTATATCTATCTAGATTCTACTCTTAGTTTATTTTGGAATAATGGTAGTTGTGTCTCCTTGATTTTAGTTCAGTTAAATGCACCCAATTTACTACTACTCATTCCTTCTCAAGTTAAAATAAAAAAACTACTTACAACATTACATGTAGCCAGCAGGTTGGGGATGAAATTTTGTGTATTAATAACTACGGTAAGTTAACTATTGTGCAACTATTGGGGATGGAATTCTGTGTATTAATAACTACGGTAAGTTAACTATTGTGCAACTATTGTCTTCTGGAAAATTGTCAAACTTGAATCTCACCATATTTTTTTTACTGGATTTTATGGTGAGCAACAAATAGATTCTTTATAGAATAACCTAGGTGTGAGCACGAGGAATTTTTTAAAGAGAGCGGTATCCATCTTACTCCACCTTCGCATTAGAATGTGCCCTGCATATCACTCTGTCTGGGATAATACATTCCTCGTAAGTTACTGCATAATGAGCAAGTAAGCCTATTTAGCTTCGTGGTTGATTTATCTAGTAGCTTATTTTAGCCATGAATCCAACAAGTCTAGCAGGGCTAGATTTTGGGATTTTTTTTTGGCTTCTATTTTCCCAGGGGCTATTTATAGGATTGACGTTTGGGATTTTAATTTAAGGGTCCAAGGAATTATTTGAAGGCTCATTCAGTTTTGTTTTAAAAAGAAAATAAATATGGCACGATTCGAAGGAGAAGGAGAAAGGCAACGTGGTGGAAACAGTAAGGCTGTAAATGTGGAGAATCCTAAATTTTATTAGGTGTAAGGCATAAGGAGTGTAATCTCTGTTATATGCATGTTTACATAACATATTTTTATCTAATAGAAAGTTGTTTTTTTCTTCTGAAAAAGAAAAGTATAACCTCTGCTTGCTTGAAAGGAAATCGGATTCAAAGTTTATCGCTATCCACATGCGTAGAGAAGTGGCCGCTAAAGCCAAAATTAAAATTAAAATATGTTTATATAATGAGAAATTATATATATATATATATATATATATATATATAACATTTAATTTAAAAATATTTATTAAAAAAAATGAATTTAGATATCTTTTAAAATCACTGAGTGATTTTAGATTAAAATTTTGAAAACCATATAAATTTTGGAGAGGAGTGATTTTTTTTTCGGGTATTATAATTTTATATTTTTTAAAATTTAATAAAATTTATTTAAATAAAAAAATAAAAAATAATAATAAGAAAAAAATAGTTTATGTTACATAAACAAATTTATATATTTTTGTATGTTTAAGATGTATATAGACTATTTTTTCCAAATTGAAAAATTTACAATTCTAATTTTAATTCAAACTTGGTAACAAACTTGGTAACTCTGGTTTGCAAAAAAAAATTTAGAAAATTCTTTAGGCTACAATCCAAATTTTAATTCAAACTTGGTAACTGTGATCTGCAAAAACCTCTATTTCTTTCTTTATGTAAAAGCTTAGAAAATTCTATAGTTAGTAACATCCGTGGAATTGCCTTTCCACAGGATAACGATTTCCATGTATTATATATCATCTTTGAGATTCAACTGTGTTAATAATATATAATATAATGCACTGTGGAAACCCCTCATACTTAAGATTTCCATGTATTTTCAACTTTCACAATTACAATTACTCTCAGTACTCTCAGTACATGTTCGACAAGTGCGTTAGGATTGGAATTACTCTCAGTACGTGTTCGACAAGTGCGTTAGGATTGGATACAGTACAGGATCGAATTTTATATTTTTACCAATATAATGACAAGCGCAGTATCTGAGTGGGGATTACCTTGTTAAATCTCATAATTTACTATATTTTATGTCTGGTATTGATATTTTAGGTTTGACATGTTTAAGAGAGTTGGGGGTTGATTGTCAATATTTAAATGTATGATTATTTACTGGAATCGTTTTTATAATATTTAGATAATGAGAAATACAGTAATGAACATAATATTATATAAATATGTGTATATGTGTGGAGATTATGTGGTATATTGGATAAGCTCCACAGAGTCAAGTTGGATTGTATTTATATAGGTAATGTTGTAAAGACATTAAGTTATTTCTCAAATTATCTATTTTTCTTTAACTTAGTAATGCTTTACAAAATTAAAAAGAATTTGTGCTGATATGTCAAAGAGCACATGCTTTGAGAAAGCAATTTCATATATGATTAAAATTGAGGAAACAATTCCAAATGCATAGTTACATATTATATTAGATATTATTTATATGAAATAATTTAGATATTGAATTTATACCTATTAAGTGTATTGAAATTTATTAAAATGATAATGAAATATTTAATTATAATATAATTTTATTTTATATATAAATAAAATTGAATGATAAGAGTAAGTATTTATAAATAATAATAAAAAAAGAAAAAAAGGATATATGTTGTTTTTAGAAAGTAAATCAAGATTTAATATTTGATTTCCCCCCTATTCCTTGATGAGTGAATAGAGTTGTGAGTGAGTGAGTGTGATTACATGTTCAAATTTATGTATGGTTGAAGTGCAGTTACTTCCCTCCATTATTTATGTTTTTCCCAATACTCGGGGAGGAGTAAAACTGAAATGGTGTAGACTTACTAGTATTTATTACCCACCAAAATTTATGTAGACTTACTAATGTTGATAACCGGCCAAAATTTATGCAAGTACTTGTATGTGAGAAAATTAATTGATCTATCCACTTTACATATCAAATTATTATTTTATGTGAAATCAAAACTGTAAGATTGGATTTTACTATTGACCATTATTAATTTGGCATTGGTCAATATAGGTTATAATTTTTAAGAAAATTTTCCATATCTTAATTTCTAAATTAAATGACAAGGAGCAACACTTGTTATAAAATAAATATTGTAAAATTTTAAATAAAATGAAACATAAAAATGGATTTCAAAGTAATTATAGGTTCACTTAAATTAAAGTGGATAGTCTTATAATACTCTATCCATAAATCTAGGGTTAGACAAAGTGATATATTGAAACACATACATCAATTTAATATATTTGCATCATGGCTAATGCATATCTGAAAGTTAGAATGGAGCGTACATGCATATTAAATGTATCCTTAAAAGCTAGTAAATCATACATATTGCGATAATTAATAAATAATTTATGCTATTTAATAATAATACTAAAGTAGTAATTTCCTTATGAGATATGAGTACTAGAGTGTAAATTGATGTTTATGTTGGTAAGGATGTTAGTCTCCTAAATTATGGCAAGAAAAATTTTCACTCTTTGAAAGCGAATCAAGATCCTTTATATAATTGATAAAAGTCAATGCAACAAGATAGTCATTCACGGAGGAATCCAATACCAATAGATTGATAGCAATAGATAATATTGGAACAATTATTGAGTCTAGAGCCCATGGAAATAGAGTATGATGACCTAAGAATATGGATGGAAAATATGTCAACCCAAAGATTACTTGGAGGTGACTCCTTCTAGGATGAATCGTCCACCTGAAATTAAACAAGAACTCTTGAGGGTTAGAGTGTCATTTCATATCTGGGACAAAATAATGACGAGAAGAGTAACAAGCGTGTTTCTTCCTTTCATCTTGAGAAATCTTGGATGACAGTCTATCACTTTTCTTATATTAGGGTTTTAGTATTTATATAGTTTTACTAAAGACTTTGCCAAAGGAAGGCCATAAGTATGTTTTCCTGTGCGTGGTTCTTCACCTAGTTAGTCAATCTCATATGATCATACCCATTTACTATAAAAGAATATGGTTCATGACATAGTGGTTTTTGGAATGCTTAGCCATCACAAGTGATTTGGAACACCTAGGGACATGTCAGTGGATCCAACAATGGCTCAGAGATTACTTAAATTATACACACACACACACACGTCAGGGAATAAATATATTGAATTAAATTTTCATGTCGATTCCTTTATGGGAGAAGAAGAGGGAACATGCAATTGCTTATTATTCAACATATGCACAGTAGAGACGTGCCATGCATGTAATACATGAAGGAGTTTAGCTTAGGTGATTTTTGAGACAATGATGATTAGACACATTGAAATTGATAATTACAATACTCTTAGGTTCAAATATGTGACAAATAAGAAATTCAAAAGGATTATTACTATTTTGGATAGGTTGATATTGAGTGCTAGTTTTTGGAGCCTATCATATACTTGTATGGTTTTATTTATTTTTGTTAGAGCTTTATCATATAATGATATTAATGATATCCTGTTAAAGGATATCTATTATGTGATGGTTCCTAGCCTAAGAGCCATTTTATTAATTAAACCTAAGTGGTGTAAGTGATGTAGTTGAGATTAATTCACAAGAAGAATTGATGCACCTTGATGTAGGTTCATTACACATGTGGTTTGAGTTAATGGCCACTCACTAATTGTACATTCTCTTGTGAGATATTTCATGGTGATAGATGTTTAACATATATAACTATGATCATTTTAATTTCATATGAAATCAATTGTGTTAATATATGAGAAATAAACATATATAAGTTGTAGATATTTTGTTAACTTACTTGGGGATGGTGTTTATAGGAACTAATGTGTTCCCAAGTAGTCCACATTTGTTACAAAATTAATATTGATGTAATGTATTAGGAATATCCATACACATATTATACATTGTTGAATGACGTTGTGTGCCCTATAAGCATTGTCATCAAGAATGATAAAATATAATTGTGGGGCTTGTTTGTTAAAGCATGCGATACATATTCACCCAAGACCATTTAAACACTATATAAGGGAGATAATAAAAGTTAACAAGTGAATATGATTTTTATATTACTTACATAAAGGGAACCATAAAGAAGATGGAAGATGTTTAAGTATGACCCTCAAATATTTCAGTATTCCTTAATGGACAAAAATCAGGGAGAAATTGCTTGATTTAAAAATTGAGGATACTTGGCACAATGAGAATAGAAAGATTTTAATAGAGGATGTCAAGGATATGCATCCTTGTCTTCATTTCCTTTCCTACTCTAAGGACTTCGGGGCGAAGTCCATTATTAAGAGGGGGTGTATGTAGTGCCCTGCTTTGGTTGATTGACACTGATCCTTCATACTTTATTCTTTGAGGACCTCAGGTTGAGGATCCAGACACATTACTATTATTAGTGTATTTGATGGTTATGTATGTTCTTTATTGATACTATGATGATGACATCATTGATGCATAGGTATGTTCTCTATTGATATCATGATGATGATAGACTTGATGGATATGTATGTTTTCTGTTGATGTTATGATGATGATGGATAGGTATGTTTTCTATTGATGTTACGATGATGATGGCTTTGATGGATATTTTAATTTCCCATTGATTTTATGATTATGATAACCATGATGGATGTGTCCCCTATGTAGCTACTTACATTAGTTTTGATTCAAAATGAACAACGATGTGAATGACTAGGTCATGTTGATGTTGCTATTATGATAATGACTAACACTGAGAAACTTTGTTACTGACGATTATTGAGTATAACAGGAAACCACCAGAGGCACTCACACATGATGAGCTGACAACATATGGTTTGATAGAAATTAATATTTTGTCTTTGAAATTCTAAGTTCAGTTTTAAACTTTCTCTCTCTCTATATATATATATATATACTCTGATGATATGTCAGTGATTGCAGGAACATGTTAGTTCCTAGGCCGAATGACTCACATATGGGTGATGGGGTTGTACAATTGGATGGAACAACATGGGAGGGGTGGGAAAGTGTCCTTGATCTCACCTGCTAGCACTCCCGCTGCGACTTAGGCTGAAAAGGTCGAAACACCTTCGCCTTGAAGATCATGATGTCCACAGGGCAGGTCCCAAATTTGGGTCGCTCACGAGGATTTTCTAGGGGGAACGCATCAAGGAGGATTCCTTGATCCCCAAAACCATTAGTCTCACTATAGCAGGCGACATACGAGATGATAATGGTCTCTGTCGTTGCATCTATAATTTCCCCTCGTAGCCACTGTTTGCTTGAAGGGCAAGTGGCATGGCACCCTTGGAAATTTAAGAGAAATTCTTGAAGGGCATGACCGACTTGGCACCCTTGGCATCACAAATAAACTGTTAGGCATGGAACCCTTGGAACTTCGAATGGAAGTTCTTGAAGGGCATGACCAACTTGACACCCCTGACATCATTAAATAAAATAATCAATATAATAAATATATGAAATTCCTACTAATTCATATCAAGTGATATATGATGTTAGAACCAAAGAAATTAATCAAGAACAAAATTTAGGGTAAGGGAAAAATAGGAAGAAATAAAATATTTTACCCTGATAACTCTACCCTTTCCATGTTAAAAAAAAATATTAAGTGGATAATGTACATAAGTAACTTAATTAGGCAAAAGGGGGAAAGAGGGACATAGAGTTAAGTATAAATATTAATCATAAAATAGTTAAAAACTTCATTAAGAGAAGAGGGTGGTGAATTTAAAATAAGATTAATAAATAAAAATTGGAGAGATTTAGAGAACCTTCATGTGGCAAGAGCCAACATAAGAATATCCATCTAATAGAAAATTTGAGTTAAATTAGGAGGTAGTTAGGGGACAAAATCTGAGACTTATCAGTTAACTTTAGTAATAAACACAAATTAAGGAGTAGGAAAGGGGGGATCAAGAGACAACTAAGAGAATAAATAGGATGCCTCGTTGGGGTGAGGAAAATACTATTTTAAATTAATATTTAAGCAAACGATTTTGGAGAGTCTTGGTGAGAGTGTGACACATGGGTGGGTGAATAATCAAATTTTGTATTAATAAAAATAATTAATTATGCATTAAATGCAAAGTGTCACCTATGAATCCTCCTATAAAAGAAGGGACAAGCCATGGGAAAAAGGACTTTTTGCTTACCCTATGGTTGGATGGAGGATATTATGTCATTGTGAGTGGTTACGAGCTATAGTTGATTTTGGTGAGGTAGAGGACTTTAGAGAGGGGACTATTGGGCCAAGGAGTGCTTATGTCTATCAGCTGGCACATTTCCTTCATTGTACAACCCCATTGCAGCTTGGGGATGCGCGGGGAACGAGAGTACCCAAGGAGTAGGCTGGGAGGTCGACCGATGGATCATTATATTTGGATTAAGCATGAGAACATTCACGTTTGGAGGTAGATGACAACAAGGGAGCGCAAGTAGCGGCAAGTCAAGATTGAATCTCATCTCCTGGTGAACGATACCTATGTTATTTATAATTTTTTCTTTATATTACTGCATTGTGCCTATAATTAACATGTAAAATATACGTATGTGCAATGAAGTTAAATTCATGGATGTTGAGATAAGTGATTAATATTTCTAAGTTTCCAATGCTGCATGCTTACGATTTTAATCCTAATTTACTGTATTATAAAAAATAAAAATAAAAATAAAAAATAAAAAAGTCTAGGGTTGGTCCCTACAAAAAAAATATATATATAAGCCCATTGTGATCACTCATCAAAACAAACCTCCTGCGAAGAAGATAGTTCCTCCACATCATCAATGCATGAATGATCGTTGCCAACTCAAGATCATGTGTCACATAATTCTTCTCATGCTCATTCACTTTCCTTGACTCGTAGCATACCACATGTCCCTCTTGCATCAGGACACCACCGAGTCCTCTCATGCAAGCATTTGTACATACCACAAACTCTTTATCTAGATATGTGATTTTTATAACTAGAGAATTTTTAAGCTACTGCTTCAATTTCTCAAAACTAGCCGCATATTCCTTTGCACATTATTTTTTTTTTCCTTTCCTCTGCAATGATGTGATAGGATAGGAAATCCGTGAGAAGTTCTTGATGAACCTCTTGTGGTAACCTGCTAACCCCATGAATGATCTAACCTCATCCACATTCCTAGGAGCTTCCCATTCCATGATAGCTCTGATATTTTCTGGATCCATTACTATACCTTCCTTGGAAATAACATGTCCCAAGTAATATACCTCTGTCTGAAAGAAACTACATTTACTAAGCTTGGCATACAACTGGTGCTCTCTTATAAATATTAATAATGTTGCTAAGTGTTCGACATGTTATCCACCATTCTTAGAATATATCAATATATTATCAATGAATACAATAAAAAACTTGTCCAGATAAGAACATAAAAAACTATTAATCAAACATATGAGAGTAGCTGGAGCATTAGTCAAGCCAAAAGGAACCAAAATAATCTCATAAAACCTATACCTGGTCTGAAAAGAAGTCTTATAGATATCCTCTTCTTTTATGCGCACCTAATGTTATCTTGATACTCAAGTCAATCTTCGAGAACATTGATACTCCCTTCAAATGGTTAAATGAGTCATCGATCCTTGGAAAAGGGTACATGTTCTTAATAGTCACCTTGTTCAATTTCTTGCAATCAATGCACAACCTAAGAATACCATCCATTTTATTGAAAAGCAACATTGGTGCACCCCATGACGATACACTTGGCCTAATGTATCCCTTGTCAAGCATTTCCTTCAACTACAACTTCAGTTCCAATAACTCTGGTGTGCTCATTCTGTATGATGCCTTTAATGCTGATGCTACTCTTGGTAGAAACTCAATAGAAAATTTCACTTCCCTGTGAGGTGGTAACTCTGAAATATCTGCTAGAAATACATCCTGAAACTGCTATGAAACGTGATACCTCTTCAATAATTTTGCATCCTCAACATTTGTAACAACCTTGGTAAAAAATCCATGTAAAAAAAAAAAATATCATGGCCATGGGACACATATTCCAAGTTGAATGGTGGGAAAAACATCCTAGTGTGGGTTTTCATTTTGTTTATTATGGATAAGGAAATTGGAAAAGGCAATGGCAAAGGACTTGGAAAGGAAAAATGACATTATTGGCATTTGATTTATGAAAATAAAGGAAATTAGGAGAAAACGAAGGTGAAAGGTCATAGTTGCATGTGAGGAGGAAAATGAAGGAAAATAATGGAAAATGAAGAAATTAGAGGGTTCATTAATAAAAAGGCTTTTGAGGATAATTTGGAAATAATTTACTCAGAATTTTGGTGATTTAAGTTTTGGAGCTGTCTCTCTATTCTCTCTCTCTCACACCCTTGGACACACAAAGTTTTCTTTGAGCATTCCAGCATTGGATCAAGAAAGGAAAAATAATGCAAGAGGAAGGAAGGAGCAAGAAAGGAAGAACATGATCAAACAACTACAACAAGATTCTTTAAAGGTATCGACTTGCATATGTGTTTTCCTTTCTATATTTTGCATGCATGGTGTTGCATGTGGATTCTTGGTTCTATTGTTGTCATTGGCATGAGTTTTTCTTGGTGTGATAGTGCTTTCAACCTAACCTTGCCATTTTTGGATAGCCATGGTGGCGAGTTCTGATGTTTTGGTTGAGCTGGATTTCTGGATGGACTCAACGCTGAGTGGGGTGGTTTGAGGATTATTCAGAAGGCCTAGGAACCCCGGGTTAGGATACATGATAAAACCTAGATGTGAACACCTTGATTGAGCATAGGAATCCCTTGATCAGTGAATGGAGGGATACATAGTAAAGCTCAGAGGTGGTACCCTTGATTGGGCCTAGGAATCCTGGGTTGGGATACACGGTAAATCCCAAAGGGTGGAAAAATTGTAGGCCTAGGAATCCTTTGACTGGTAATGGCAGGATACACGGTAAATCCAAGAGGTTGAGACAGACAAATTCCTCACGGTTTAGGTGGAGAGATCCAATGGAATTCATGCTTGTGTTGGCCTAGTGATCAAGTGTGGATTGCAGTAAAGCACAATATTGTATGTTTATGTTTTATGGCCTTGTGATCCAGTGTGGATTGCGGTAAAGCCTAGTTTTTATTGATGAGGGTGAGGTGGTTTAGCCTCGAGAATCCCTGGTTGGTTCTTTTGGTTTGAGTCCCACATTCATGTTTGGAATATGGCATGGGGGTGATTAGCTGAAGATAGATTTGGCTAAGCCAATATATGGTCAAGTGGAATGTGGTAATCCCATATTGGGTTGGATTTTGTGTTCATGAATAAGAGTTCCTTTCCCTGGTAATTTATGTGTAAATGTACTGGAATATATGTAGCATTTATAGATGTTGTATCCTCAATATTTTTTTTGTTTATATGCTGGTTATGAATGTGTTTTATGACAGTGAAAATGTTTGGTTCTCATTATGTTTTGATTTGTAATGAATGAGCAATGAATATATGGTCTAATAGATGATAATATAGGTAATGTGATAATGCATCAATTCTTCTTAGCGATTATCATATAAGTATGAGAACCCTATGCTCAGATATATTGTTTAAACATATAGATTACATATTTGTGACATGTTTAACGAAATGCCTGACATGGCTAGTAGGAGTTCAGTTAAGTCCTTATTTAAGTGATTTCATTTACATCATTATTATGTTGTTATATTTCATTCCTAAATGTGTCATGGAGTTTTGGGTAGTGACCTGAGCCATGGGCCTAAAAACGTGGCATATAAATTGGGGTCGGAGGCTCAAAACTACCTGGATAGTCCCTAATCACATGCATGCCCCTGTTGTGCTAGTGATTGGAGGGTTCCAGTCGGGCTCTTGCCCATATCAAGGGAGATACTATGGGATCGATGCATAAAAAGGTTAGTTTATGTCAAGGACTAGCCACTTGGAAGGTTTGGATGGATCCTGGGTATCTTGTAGCAAGTGTAGAAGGTTTATGTAGTTGTGTGGTGTCGATTCCACTTCCTTAAGGTGACCTAGGAGGTTGAATCAGATCATAGTATCCTCTCATCACATTTTTACCGAAGTGGACTGGGTAGCTTGGGTAAATGTGGGAAGAGGGTGTTACAGAGTGGTATCAGAGCATGGTTGTGCTCTCCTTGGGTGATGTTTGGTTTCCAGTCTCTTTATGTGATATCTGATACCATAGAGTGATATCAGAGCATGGTTCAACACTTATATGGATGGGAGGAATGTGTTTGTCATGAATTCATGTAGGTTTTATATGTGCTCATTATGTATGCATGGTGGTGGTCATTGTTGCAGTTTTGTCGCCATGTGGAAGTTAATGGTGTTGTTGATTGGATGTGGTCGTCATGAGTGTATGTCGGCTACACATTTGTTATGCATGTGACTGATTATAGGTTGTTGTGCATGCATTGTTATGGTTATGGTTATGCATGCATAATAGGTTAGATATGCATTGTGAGGTCATTTTATGTAGCTATGTCATCATGATTCTATTGGTATGTTATGATGCTAATGTGTTGGTTGAGATAAAGCAGGAGATGCAAATCATCAAAGTGAAGTTGTAGCACTAGAATTTGGGGTAAGAGAAGATCGTCATACATGTATTGTATGATTGGAATGCAAGTATGTTAGTTAACATATTATATTATGCATTAGGGTTATATACATGTTTGTCATTTTATTGTTGTTGTGGTTACATGAATGGTAGATACTAGTGAATCAGTGTGGTCATATGCACATGCGTCGAACAATAATGAATGCTAGTAACTTGGTGTTATATGCATTGTTATTGTTGTTTTATGTTAGTTAACTTTATGATTATGTTATATGTTGTTGATAAGTATGTTATATGTTAACTTGTTGATTGTTATATGATATTTAACTTGTTGATTATGTTATATGTTGTTGATGAGTATGTTTTATGTTGACTTCTTGTTGTTATATGTTATTTAACTTGATGATTAAGGTTATTGCATTAAGATCTTGATGTTATATATATCATGCTAATTTGGATTGACCTATGTAGATGGTTAGGATTATGAAATTCAGGTATGAGTAGACTTATTTGTGACATTGTGTTGTACTAATCTAGACTGACTATGCATATGCCATTTTTATGCATGAATGACAATTGTTTATGAGTCTATGATGTGAACATGTTAGCTAGTTACTGACATGGATATCATGACCTTATTTATATTTGAGTTGGTGTGTTGTGAAGTTATATCATGCTAATCTAGATTTATTGTGCAGACAAGATGGCCTCCCCTGAGATACATTAAGGTATGAGTTTGCTAATGTTGTCTATTTGGTGTTTGAGTGTTTGGTATCTATTATATCTTTTATCTATTGTTTGAATGTTTGATTATTTATGTGACATGAGTATGTGTCTATATGATTACATGAAGGAATGGTCTTGCTTTGAGATGGTTGCTCTAACAAATATGTGCTGATAACAACTGATATGTACTTGAGTGTAAGTAGGTGATGGTTGAAGCATTATGTATTATGAATTTTAGTTGATTACGACGTGGTTGTTAGTATTGGTAAAGGTCGATTTCAATTAATAGATATGATGTCTTGATATTTGGAACATGTGGTTGACATGTGTGAGAAGCTGTAGGGAAACATGATTGGCATTAGTGTGACAAAGTAATAGTTGATTTGTTTATATAACTAGGAGTTGGGTGATGTGACAGTGCATAGTAAGACTCAATTGCAGCACGAAAAAGGTAAATGAAAGGAATTGGGTAAGAATTCCTTTGGCTAGGTTTGGAAACCACAATTCCAAATGAATGAGCGCTTGCATGAATATAGGAAGTCTTCTTAACCATAATCTTGTATGGAATTATTTGGGTATGTGCTATAATTATCAACATGTATTTGACGGGTATAACAGTTGGTTTCTAGTTATGGCTGGATTCGCCAAGGGATTGGAGTCCCTTGAGAGATGATATATGTAGATGCTTAGTTACAAGGAAATGTGTTTGGCACGTAAGGTAAGGAAAACGATATGTTTTTATAATAATTTATGCATTGATAATTATGTGTGTTATGGCAGTATGATGCAGGGGATTGAATGGAAAAAGAGACTGCCATGAAATCTTGAAGAAGGCTGGGGTTGAGATTTCCTTGGGAACCATGGGGTTGAGTCATGGTGGTTGTTACTAGTCTTGTGATTTTGATATTTTTTTTTATTTGTTTACACTTGATTTGTGGTATTTATTGATTTTAGTGCATGATCATGCCACTTTGTTTGCGGTGTCATATTTCTATTGGTTTTTCATGGTTTTCTTCTTGTTTTTTATTTCTCTTGTATTTTATGTTTTGAGAGTCTTGGGAATTTTTTGTGAAAGAGAAAGTTAATGGAGCTTGGAGAAAAAATTGTGGAACCCAACAGGAAATGTAAGACTCGAATGAAGCTCGATGCATGAGTAAGGGTAGTTGAAGGTAATAATTTGACAGTTGGTTGGACTGGTTGTGTCCATTGTGGTAAATGGATGATGGAGGTATAAACATGAGAAAGGAAACAAAAAAGGTAAAATAAATGGATCAGAGGTGTCAAATGCCTTGGCTGTGTTGGGAATGGTTGTTATCAATGTTGTGCATGTTGTGCACAAATAAAGGGAGTTATCTTAATCTTGACCTTATGCTATTTGGTAATTATGTTGTGATCATGATTATGTTGATGCCTATATATGTATATATGTATGTATGTATGTTGTTGTTCGACATGGTTTCCAGTGGTCATGATGTTTTTATGTTGATGTTTCTATGTATATATATATGTATGTATGTTTTTGTCTGACAGGGTTGTCAGGGATCATTATTATGGAGGAATGATTGCTTATGTAGGTGAATGTCATGAAGAGGTTTCTGGTCTTATGAGGAATCAAGTGGGAAGAGTAGCCCTGACAGATCTATGAGGTAAATATCATGTGGATATGAATTGATATTATATGCCCTTACTATGACCATGTTTATGCTATGGAAAGGTAATGATGAGGGATACATCAACATAATGGAAGCAGTGTGATCGGTGGCAGTTTGGAACATGCATGAGTAGTGAAAGGACCCTAGAAGCAAGGTTTCTTGGTAGAGTCAGTGTGTGGTCTATAGATGTGAAATACTACTTTTTTATATATGTTGTACATATTGTATTTGGGATGTTGTGTACATGCAATTTTGTGTATATGTTGTTTATGCAATGCTACAATATATATGGTGTTGTGTACATGTTGGATATGCGGTGTTGTGTGCATATGGTGCTATCTACATGTTATATATGCCATGCTATGTACATATGGTGCTTTGAGCATATTGAATATGCGGTGTTGTGCACATATGACATGGTGTGCATGTTGTACATATGGTGCTATGTACATGTGGTTTTTTGCGTATGATTGTACATATGGTGTTGTGTGCATGTTATACATATGGTGCTATATACATATGGTGTTGTGTGCATGATTATACATGTGGTACTATGTGCATGGGGTGCTGTGTACATGTTGTACATGTGGTATTGTGTACATGTGGCACATGTACGTGCGGTGTTGTGTACATGTCGTGCATGTGGTATTGTGTACATGTTGTATGGGTGGTACAATGTACATGTGGCATTGTGTGCACGTTGTGTAGGTGGTGTCATGTACATGTGATGTTTTGCACACATTATGCAAGTGTTGCTTTGTACAAGTGGTATTGTGTACATGTTGCACATATGGTATTGTGTGCATGTCGTATGTTAGCACTGAAAATGTTAATGGTGTAATCGCCATTGTATCACTGTTTTCAAATTTTTATTGTGTCCTAGTCCATGTCCAAAGTTTGAGTCATTTCCAATAAAAGTTAAAAAGAGTCCCAACGTCAAGGTATTTTTAAGTGAATATATGTCATAGTGTTTTAGAGTCCTAAAATAAGTTAAAATCTCTATTTTGAATTATGTTTGTGTTGAAGGTTAGTCAATGTTTAGGTAATAAATTTGCAATCATCTGGTCTGGAATAATAGCTACCTTTGTTGCAAATTCATTGTCAAAACAATAATACAGCAAAGGGCAGCTATTTCTCAGAAACGAAAGTCATATATTACACATAGTGAAAAGCGCAACTATTTCACTGAGATTTTGGTTATCTCAGAAAAGAGGCTACAGGTAAACAGGTAATCAATTTTCAAAGCATGCAAATGAAGGCTTCGTGGCAACCAGAGTTCTTTAAAAACAGATTGACCAGCAGAGTGGGAAATCTGGAGAAGAGAAACAGAGAATGTTTAAAGGGAGCTCGCCAAGAATTAAACTAAAGAATGAAGTGACAGAGAAGAACCGCGTGAAAAATGAGCGGATGAACACGATCCAATTGCAGATCCAAAAGGGAAGAAACTGACGGCCCGGATTAAAGCGCAAATGGAGCGACTTCGCAAATCACAGTTTTTAAAGTTTACCGTTAAGGCGATCGTGTGGTATATTAAGTAATTTGCGACGCGATGAGGCGAAGGGAGAGAAAGGAATATCGTCAGATCTGGGCGCAGATCAACGGTGGAGATTAAAGCGCAGATGGAGTGATTTCGCAAATCGCAGCTTTAAAGTTTATCGTTAAGGAAATCACATGGTGTGTTAAGTGATTTGTGATGCGATGAGGTGAGGGGCACATGTCGGCGTAGCGCACTAGCATGATTTCGCAAATCGCATAGTTTACATTTTAGGCGTTATCAGTATAAAGTTGAATTTACGGGCGAACGATTTGCGATTGCTTCCGATCACCAGGTTGTGGGGCCCTAGAAGCACAATTCCGCATGTATGCATATTGTTTGGGAGAAATTGCGGTTTTGTTTAAAGTTTCGATAAACGTTGTTGATTGCATGTGTATGTATGTTTATAAAACTTTCGATGCATGATCTGCGATCAGTCCCAATTACCTGCCACGTCGCCTCCGCTCTCATCGCACATTGCACTTCACCATTTTCAACATTTAACTCCCGCATTTCATAATAAAAATTCCGATGCACGATCTACGATCAGTCCCACTTCTTTGCCACGTCATCACCCCTCTCGCTTATCATTAATTCCGCTCCATGTCTCCTCTACCAATTAAACCTTTTTAAAGGGTTTCTTTATAATTTCTCATAAGATGAACCTCCGCCATTCTACCCTAAAGTTTCGGGTTTTCCGCCATTACAAAGGGTTTTCAACCAAAAAGGGAAAGGAACAACGGAACAACGGTAAAATTTCTCTCGAAAATTTTTCTACCACTAGAAAATAAATTGATTTGTCTTCAATTGATTGTTTTCCTGCTCAAGAAAAGAAATGATAAATTGAGCCCTTGCTAGTTTGTCTCGGAGTTCTTTGATTTGAGCATCCTTGTATTTGATTTCTCCCTGCGAGTTTCCCTGATCATCATGGTCCTCTAAGTCAACCAAACCAAAATCATGTTCCTCCTCATCATGCATGGAAGTCTCGTGCAATGCTGATGGTGATCCTTGTAATGTAGTAGGCTTGGCCCCTTCCTCTTTCCGAGGAGCAAAAAAAAGCCTCCAGTGATCCATATTTATGCAGGAATGCAATAGAATAAACATATAACCATAAATACAAAGATGCAGTGGAAATAACACTTCATTTCATTAATATCAAAGAACTGAAATTTACTTACAAACAGAATGGAAATAAACTAGCTAGGGCACTGGTAGCTATCTCTGAGAAGAGATGTGGCAGCTACAGGCCTCTGAAATGAGTTACAATGAGGCTCGAGGACCTATTTATTATTTAGAAACAATGGAAAACCCTAAATATCCAAAACCCTAACCCTAGGAGATGAAGTGCCAAAACTATGGGCCCCGTTTGGGTAAATTGGTGTTTCAACTTCCCGGGGACGTAACTTTGGCATACGATCTTCGTTTGACGCGAACCATACCTCGTTATAAAGATCTATCCGAGTACAAAAAATTTTGAGTGAGCAACATAGTCCATGGCTCAGTTTTCCCAAAAAACATCGTTTTGGGCCTCAAAACGGCTCCAGAAGTTTAGGACCCAAAAAACTGCTAAAAATAGTAAGTTGTGCTGTAACTAAAAAACTGAAAGAGGAAATGGTGGGGCTCCAAGTGGAATAGGTGGGTGGCCACCAATATCCACTTGGATCATTCCTCCCCCCCTTAGGAAGCAATGGTCCCCATTGCATTGAGTTCTTCCATGAGATGAGGAAACTTCTGCTAAACTTGGTCCTTGATGAACCACTTGCCTTGGTGCAGGAGTTGGCCAGCTTTGACAACCCGATACAGTTGGATCTTCTGTTGGCGAGTGTTCTTGATTTGCATGTCCATGATACAATCTGTGGTGGCCTATTCCATGCAGTCTGGGTTCAAATATTTTGGTGTGAGTTCTTCTGCAATGTCGGAGGTGTCCAGTAGAGGTGGGAAGTAGGGACGAAGGCAATCTACATTGAATACAGGGTGCAAACCAAGGAATGGTGTAATACTGAGCTCAAAGGCATTGTTCCCTACAACCTTGGTGATGGTGTATGGCCCGTATCAGAGTAGGTGAAGATTGCGGTGGGGTCCAGTGAGGTGCTCCTTCTGCAAATGTAGCCACACTTTGTTGCCCACCTGGAAGTTGTGTGGCACCCGATGTTGATCATGGCATTGCTTATACTTAGCATTGGCTCTGTCCAATATGTCATGAACCTATTGGAAGATGTGCTGAATGCGCTCAATGAAGCTATTTTCTTTGACAACTTCAGACTGGACAAGAGCTGAATTGGCCTGAGTAGCCGCAAATGGCATGGCTACGTCAATGGGACATAATGGCTGGAATCCCAAGCCCACCTGAAAGGAGCTGTGGCCGGTTGAGCTGTGACGAGCCCGGTTATAACTGTATTGTACATGGGGGAGGCTCTCATCCATGTGCATGGATGCTTTGAATTGTACATGTGCAGAATGTGTACAATCATTCTGTTGACGACCTCTGTCTGGCCATCTGTTTGGGGATGGAAAGTTGTGGACTTAGTGAGCTTGGTGTCCAGCATTGACCAAAGGCTGGACCAAAAGGTGTTGAGGAACTTGCTATCCCGATCTAATTTGATAGACTGTGGGATCCCAAAGTGCACCCACACTCGTTCAAAGAAGAGTTTAGTAGTGGCTTCTGCTGTGATATTCTTCTTGCAGGCCACCATAATGGCCATCTTCGAGAATCTGTTGACGACCGCGAAAACACAGTCGTTTCCATGCTTAGTAGAAGGCAGGCCCGACATGTAATCCATGGAGATGGATTCCCAAGGTCGACTAGGCGTAGGTAGAGGAGTATATAGGCCTTGCTTCTTGATGGTCGGTTTGGCAATGGCACAAGCAGTGCAGGATCTGATGTGCTTCTCGACATCCTTTCGAAGGTTCGGCCAATAGAAATACTTCTGCAGGATTGCTACTGTTTTCTCGACCCCGAAATGCCCGGCGACTCGACTGTAGTGTGCTTCCCATATCATCTTGGCACGCTCGCTTGAAGGAACACAAAGGTGTCCCATGTGACATAAAAGTGCATCTTGGAGGTGAAAATTTGGAACTTGCGTACCCCCAAAGAGTGCCTTGTAAGTGTGGCCGAATTCTGGGTCACTCTCATAGAGAAGCGGCCAATCAGAAGTCTCGTGCCCACAAGAGTTGAGCACGGTGGTGAGCGCCACGATTGGTGGTCGGCTGAGGTAGTCTGCAACATTATTGGTGCTACCCTTCTTGTACTTGATGTTCAAATGAAACTGTTGCAGATATGTGGACCACTTCTGATGGCGATCATTCTGCAACTTCCCTTGTGTCTGTATGAACTGCAGGGGCCGGTGGTCTGTGTGGATGATTGTTTCCTTCCCCAAAATGTAATGCTTTCATTGTCGACAGGCTTGCACAATGGAATACATTTCTTTGTCATAGGTGGGATACTTGCGAACTGTCTCAGACAATGTCTCACTGTGATATGCCACTGGATGTCCCTGTTGAGTAAGAACTACCCCAATATCATAGTCAGAGGCATCTGTCTCGATCTCAAACGGCTGCTGCAAGTCTGGTAAGGTGAGCACTGGGGCAGAACAGAGGCGATTTTTCAATTCTTTGAACGCCTTCTGTTGAGGTTTCGACCAAAAGAATTTTTCTCTCGCTCCTCCTTTGGTGACTTGACTCAAGGGCCAAGTGATATGAGAGAATCCCAACACGAATCTACGGTAGAAATTAGCAATACCCAGAAAGCTGCGAAGCTCTGTTATAGTAGTCGGGGCTGGCCAATCCCGAATGACTTGGATCTTGGCTGGATCCACATGCACCCCCTTTCATCAATAATGTATCCCAGATATTGAACCTGGGTCATGCCAAACGTGCACTTCTCCAAATTGGCACACAACTTGTGTTGCCGCGGTGTTTGGAGGACTTGTCGGATGTGATGAAGGTGCTCTTCCCAAGTCTTGCTGAAGATCAGAATGTCATCCAAGTACACCACTACGAATGAGTTGGTGAATGACCGCAAGATGTCGTCCATCATCCTCATGAAGGTTGCGGGAGCATTCGTCAACCCGAAAGGCATGACCAGCCATTCAAAAAGGCCTTCCTTAGCTTTGAAGGCAGTCTTCCACACATCAGAGGGTTCAATTGGTACCTGGTGATACCCAGACTTCAGGTCGATCTTACTGAAATATTTTGCACCTTGGAGTTGGTCCGGAAGGTCATCAATCCGTGGGATTGGGTACCTATTCCGGACAGTGATCTTGTTCAGCGCCCGATAGTCAATACAGAGTCTCCACGTCCCATCCTTCTTCTGTACCAACATGATCGGGCTCCCACGGGGCGATGAACTTGGTCTGATGTGACCTTTCTGCAACAGCTCCTGAATCTGCCTCTTGATTTCATCATTCTCCAGAACAGAGCGCCGATAGATCGGTCCATTGGGTAGCGACGCACCTGGGGTCAGATCAATCGGGTGCTTGACCTGACAGTGCAGAGGAACCCCTGTGGGTGAGGTGAAGATGTCCCCGTACTCCTCCACAACCTTATCCATTTGTTGTTGTCGTGCAGAGGAGCCCTGTCTGGAGGTCGTGGCCGCAGTCTTCTTCTTGCCCTGGGGGCGGATCATCAGGAAAACGAATTTCCTGGTTTGGGAAATGAGCTTACTGCATTGTTTTGCAGTAACCAAAGAGATAGCGGCAGGAGGTGGTACCTCTGGTATCCTGTACAACTTATTTCCAAAAGTAACAATAACAACACGAGGTCGAGACTCATACACAACATGACGCTTCCACAAGTATGGTTGTCCTAATAATACATCAGAAACATCAATAGGAGCAACGTCACATAATACCTCATCCGTGAAGGGCTTGATGCTATAGGGAAGGTGACACTGCCGGCTGATGCGGAGATCTCGTCCTTGGTGAAGCCACCCGATGGTGTATGGATGTGGGTGGGCTATGGTCGGCAAGCCCAACCGCTTCACGGCGTCTGCTGAAATGAGGTTCTTTTGGCTCCCATTGTCGACAATGAACTGTACAGGGGAGCCCTTTACCCACATCTGGGAGTGGAAGAGACGTTCCTCCTCCTATGGATCTTCCGGTTCCTCCTTCTGGACCTTTGTAGTGGCAACAGTGGCGTTGGGCTCCGCATCAATAATCTGTTTCCCTTTTTCATTCCCCTTTTCAGGTTCTGATTCGGAGTCGGAGCATGCATCTGACTCAGAAGCCCTCATCTCGGCCACTAGCGACTGCTTGGCCCGACACTCACTTGTGTTGTGAGTGGAGCTCTTATGTAACTCACACCACTTTCCCGTGTCCTTCTTTGGCTTTACGGTGTTGTTCTTTTCTTGTGGCTTTGACGGGTTGTCTTTAGCCGCCATGCTCTATCCTTTGTTCTGCGGTTTGGAAGCACCTTTTCCTTGCTTTTGATTCGCAGATCCAAAGTCTCGCTTCTTCTGTTTGAATTTCTGCTCAATCTTGGCAGCATACCGGTATGTCGTACCAAGCGAGGAAATGTCGAGGAACTCCATTTCCTCTCAAATGTATCTGTGCAGACAGCTGCGATACTTTAGCACCAAATGTTTCTCTGAATCTTTGATACCCAACTTTGTGCGCAGGGTATGGAACAGATTCGTCAGCTCGTGCACATCTTGATCCCTTTGTTGTCGCAGCGTGGTCCATTGTATGTACTTGTCCTCATAACTCCCCACGGGATAGTACTGTTCCTTGACAGCGTCTCGGAAAGAATTCCAAGTTGGTATGGCCGAGAGCAGAGAGGGTTCTGTCTGGTCCTTGTTCTCACAGTAGGTTTCCCACCAGTCCTTAACATGGGGGGTAGCTTTGAGGAGTGCAAAAATAATCTTCTCCCAGTCTGAAAAGTCATGAACAGAGAAATATCCTTCTAATAGATTAAACCATCTATCTACGGCATCTGCGTCTATTTGACCCTCAAATATGGGAATGTCAAAATTTACTTGTACCTTAAAGGGAGTCGCAACTCCAGAGTGGCTACTGGATGCAGATGCGCCGCCGGTGGGCAGCCGTTGAAGGATCTGAGCAAAGCTATCCATCATCGCGTTCCTTTGTTTTTCGAGAGCCTCCTCGAGCAATATTTTGATAGGATCTCCTGCTCCCTCATCTTTCTTTTCGTCCCCCATGGGCGTCCGTCGAGGTTTGCGAGGCGGTCACACGGGTTCCACCCGAGATCGAGCCCTAAATCCTTAACACCCTAACCGCGTTGAGGACAGCGAAACAGAAAGAGCGGACCGCTTTGATACCAACGATCCAGGATTTATGCGGGGAACGAAATAGAATTAAACATATAACCATAAATACAAAGATGCAGCGGAAATAACACTTCATTTCATTAATATCGAAGAACTAAAATTTGCTTACAGACAGAATGGAAATAAAACTAGCTAGGGCACTGGTAGCTATCTCTGAGAAGAGATGTGGCGGCTACAGGCCTCTGAACTGAGTTACAATGAGGCTCGAGGGCCTATTTATTATTGAGAAACAATGGAGAACCCTAAACATCCCAAAAACCTAACCCTAGGAGATGAAGCGCCAAAACTATGGGCCATGTTTGGGTAAATTGGTGTTTCAACTTCCCAGGGACGTAACTTTGGCATACTATCTCCGTTTGACGCATATGATACATCATTAGAAAGATGTGTCAAGGGGACTACAAATTTTGAGTGAGCAACATTGGTTTATGGACCCATGTTGCTCCCGATTTTCCCAAAAAACATCATTTAGGGCCTCAAAACGGCTCTGGAAGTTTAGGACCCGAAAAACTGCTAAAAATAGTAAGTTGTGATGTAACTGAAAAACTGAAAGAGGCAATGGTGGGGCCCCAAGTGGAATAGGCGGTTGGCCACCAATATCCACCTGGATGATCCAGCCTCTCTGATAGGTGAGAGTAACCTCAAGCCTAGGCCTCTTTGACACCTCAACCTGTTTGCTTGATGAGCCAAGCTCTATTAGCTGTGTAGACATTGACCCTTATGGTATTGTTTTGCTAGGAAAAACATTGGGACTAAACCAGGAGCAGTTTTTAGTTTGCCAAGTAATTTTCCAAGTGATTTGCTTGGCTGAAAGCTGATGCATAACCAAAATCTTGATTAGGCTATGGTGAAATAGATTGGTGATATGAGCCTGTCCCCTGGTCTTAATCTTTTCAGTCATCTTCACCACACTTCTAAACGGAAAGTTGGACAAATTAAGTGCTCTTGTAGAGGTGAAGTGCACGAGCAACCTAACATGATACCTGTATAATCTGGAAAATCTCCCTTCGCATGTAAAAAATTTCATAATGAGCTTCATTAAAGGGGCATACTTGTTAAGGAGAAATCTGAAAGGAAAAACATGCTTAGGAAGTTGGAACATCTCTGATGTTAGGTTTTAGGAACATTTTATAATCATCAAGTTGTAATTCCATGCCCTTGAACCAGTTTTCACCTGATTTGGAATACATGTGGCTGAAGAAATAATGTTTGCTGAAACACTGAACTCTACACCTGCTATGACAACTATGTCTATGTGAAAATTTTGGGCAAAGAGGTTGGTCAAAGGAACATGAGAGCCAACCTCTGTGATCATCTCAGAAAACTTCATACAACCAACATTTATAAAACATCTTTTAACAAATGGAGAAGCATTGATTTCATTCAGACTGATTGGCTCAAATCTTGAATGATATCCTCCCTTGTGTACTTTCTTTTCACTCTCTCTTTCACTCTCCATGAGATTTATTGAAGGGTAATACCCTAGCCAAGTTTAGGATTTGGATAATAGGTCATAGTGGTTTTGAAAACAGAGGAAAGGTAGATATGGTATGGAAGTTTCCTCAAGGGTTTTGAGGAGACAAAGGGAAGTGTGACATTAATTTTGTAAATTTATTTCATGAGATGAAATGGTGTGGTGAGGAGTTTGTGAACTGTGTAGTGGAAACTTAGCAGAAGGCTAGGGTTTAATGAGGTCAATGGTAAATAGGTAGTGAGTGATAAGAAGTGTGTAGGCTAGGGCTTTCGATGCGATATGGGTATTTCACCTTGTTTTTCTGTCACAAGCACCTCCCACTACGATACGAAAATGAAACTATTTGTATCTGTTGTGCAAAATATCCATTTTCAATTAATTAAGTGTGAAAAGTGTTCACCATGTCTTGCAATTTAAACAAAGTGTTTTTGGTAATTTTTTATGAGTTTACGTGTGAGGTAATGTTAATTAAAATTACTTTTTACCATCTTAAATCAGAAATACACAATAGAAAAACTTCACCATAACATAACACAACAACATGATGAGGAAATTCACCCCCCCTGGGCTACATCTGTCGGGTCCAAGGCTCCCAATAGACATGTCATTGCTCTATTAAGTTTCTCAAATTGGTTATACAATGAGAAGTATGCCTAAATAGGAAAAAAAAAGCTGTGAAATTGAATTCAAAAGACATAAATAAGCTAAACATGGCTTTTTTTTTCACCTCAAACAGTGAAGTACATCCCAATATAGCTCCATTTCCCTGATGGCCCTGGTGGCTCTCCAAGCTTCCCTGAAGAAAAAATGGCTGAATAATAGCTCTGTTCACTCTACAACCTGTCCCAAACACTCCGGAAGCGGTTAAGACGCCAGTGAAGCTAAAATGTTGTCTTGTTTGGTCGAAAATTGAGAAAGCTATGACCCAAACAAGATTTTGCCTAGTAGCACTAAAAAATCTCCACCAAAACTGGAGGAACTCTAGTTAGCTTTGACAAAGATTGAGGATGGATAAGGCCGAGTGGAAAGCTAGCACGTGCCTTAAGTTTGGAAATGATATCAGTTGTTGTCCAGTCAGTAACGCGTTCACATGCGAGAAATTTGGAGATCGTTTGCACTGGCGGTTAAGGGTTTAGCCCTCGCCCATGGTTACGAGCGGAGGTCCTGTGGTGAGGGGCTAACACTCGAGCAATTATCATTTTTTCCGTCGGTTCGAAAGTGCTTTAGCACTTGGTTATGGCGTGAGGTCATGGGACCCGCAACCTTAAGTCCTGAGGGCTTAACCTCTAAACTATCCACCATTCGAAACAAACGATTGGACTAGTCGTGCACACAACGACACGCCTGACTTGAATGCGTTTAGCTACTACCCACTGGAAGTGACAAGTACCGCGGCTGTCGGCCCAAACACATTCAGCATGACCGGGCTTTCCGTTCGGGTCGGGTCGATCGACCCACAAATTTTCTTTTAATCATGACTTTGAACCATAGGCCTGGGGCCACGTGGCAGCCTCCACGCAGGCCACGTGGCATCTTGTAATAGGCCCTCAAAACCTTATAAAAAAAAATTTGCCATCTAATTTTTTGAAAAATGAAATTTTTTTTTTGTTCAAAATTCTTGTTTTGAAGGTCATTGGGCGATTTCAAACTTCAGTAACTTTTACATACGACATCGGATTTGAGTGTCGTTCACGGCACCAGAATCACAGTGATGAGGCCTTTTCAGTCGTTCATGTTGCAACCAGACACGAGCGGTTCATTTTTTTGAGCATTTTTTTCCACTTGGACATGATCACCTGATCACACCTCCCCATTGAGAAGCTTTAGGACCCCAAAATCCTTTGATTACCTATTAAGAAGATGAGGGTACAGATCCCTCACCTTTTCCATCTCCATCCATTTTTCCTTACTCGGTTTGCTGCCTTTAAGACCAACTCGAACATAATCAACATTTCCCCTCCTCAAAGTGTGTGTCCTTCTGTCAAGGATAGCGTCCTCTTTCAGCTCATCCAAAAATTCTAGCGATAAATCCTCTATGGATGGAAGCTGAATGTCACTTTCATAATCAAAAATTAAAGGAGGTTCATACAAAAGTAAATTTTCCACATTCACAACGGAATACATTTGCATATATGAAGGCAAATCTAGTTGAAAAGAATTATTTCCAACTTGTTTAAGGATCTTGAATGGACCATAATGAATAGGCTTCAGCTTTTTACCTTCTCCTTGCATTATTTCCTTACTAATATGCAGCCATACCTCATCTCCTTCTTGAAACTTATGATCAACTCTGTGTTTGTCATGCCTCTCCTTGTACTTGCCTTGACTTTTTTCAAGCTGTTCTTGAACTTGCTGATGTATGAGATGAATTATTTCAATGAACATGCGAGATTTGTCAATGTCACTATGCCCATCAATGGCAACATCCTTCTCAAGAATGAAATCTAAAGGTGACTTAGGCAAATACCCAAAGCAAGCTTCAAAAGGTGAAGTATTTGTAGAAGAGTGCTTGGCTCGGTTGTAAGCATGTTGAATGTAATGCAAGTGCTCATCCCAAAGCTTGGGATGCTTGCTGCAATAACCTCTCAAAATATGTACAATGGTTCTGTTCACTACCTCTGTTTGGCCATCTGTTTGCGGATGGAAAGTAGTACTCTTCTTCAACTTGGTGTCCATCATCTTCCATAGATTGGACCAAAAATTCCCAACAAATTTGGAATCCCTATCACTAACAATAGAAGTAGGCAAGCCATAATGAACCCATACATGTTGAAAATATAAATCAGTAGTTTGTTCAGCAGTTATAGATTTCTTACATGGCATAAGAATACACATTTTGTTGAATCTATCAACTACTACATAAAGATAATCATGCTGCTTTCTAGATAATGGTAGACCTCCAACAAAATCCATAGAAACACTTTCCCATGGTCTAGAAGGTACCGGAAATGGCGTATATAAACCAAGCTTCCTATTGCTAGGCTTTCTTGTAGCACATAATGAACAACCTCTAATGAAACGTGAAACACTATCTACCATGCGAGGCCAATAACAATACCTCTGTAAATGTGCCACCGTTTTTCTTACCCCGAAATGTCCAGCAATAAGAGAAGAATGAGATTCTCTCATGATGCTTAGTCTCTCCCCCTGTGGTATACATAACTTGCCCATATGAAACAACAAATTATTATGCAAATGATAATCATTCTCCTCAACATGATTCCCTTCACTCAAGTTAGCATACACATCCTTAAAATCAACATCTGATGCATACTGTTCTATGTAGCTCTCATGTACAATAGAATCATTCTTAAGTAAAGTAGTAGCACTAATAATAGGCCTTGAAAACATATTAGCAATTTTATTTAAAATACCTTTCTTGTACCTTATTACCAAGTGAAATTGTTGTAGGAAACCCATCCATCTGAAATGTCGTGACTGCTGTAATTTACCTTGTGACTGCAAGTACTGTAAAGGCTGATGGTCGGTATGAACAACTATTTCTTTGCCCATCAAATAGTGTTTCCACTTTTTGACACTTTGTACCAACGCATACATCTCCTTATCATATTTAGGATAACTCACAACAACAACATGATTAAATGTCTCAGAATGAAATGCGATAGGCTTACCATGCTGTAAGAGAACTGCACCCATGGCGTAATCACTAGCATTGGTCTAAATCTCGAATGGCTGTCTCAAGTCTGGTAATGCAAGGACTGGAGCTGAACTTATCTTCTCTTTCAAAGACTCGAAATATTTCTGTTGCTTGCCTCCCCATTGGAAAGCACGCTTCACACTTGTCACTGCATGCATAGGAGCTTCTATGGCAGAGAAATTAAAAATAAACTTCCTCCAATACTGAGCTGCACCCAAAAAAATTATTACCTCTGTAATGGATTTGGGAGTAGGCCAATTCACAATGGCTTCTACCTTAGAAGAATCAATTCTCAAATCACCTCCTCCTACTATGTGTCCTAAATAAACCAAATAAGTCTTCCCAAATTCACACTATGACATTTTAAGAAACAACTAATTTTTCTTCAAAATATCAAGTACTTTATTAACATGCATGACATGCTCTTCTCTAGTTTTGCTGAAAATTAAGATGTCATCTAAGTAGACAATAACGAAATCATCAAGAAAAGGACATAAGACATCATCCATTACCCGCATGAAAGTTGCAGGTGCATTGCATAAACCAAATGGCATAACAAGCCACTCAAAGAGTCCCTGTTTGGTTTTAAATGTTGTCTTCCAAATGTCACTTTCTGCAATTCTAATTTGATGATAACCACTACGTAAGTCTAACTTAGTGAAATATTTAGCATCTTTAAGCTGATCTAAAAAATCATCTATCCTTGGGAGTGGGTAACGATTCTTTACTGTTATCTTGTTCAATGCCTTGAAGTCCACACACATGCACCAAGTTCCATCTTTCTTTGGAATCAACACTATCGGTGACCCACACGGCGAAGTGCTTGGTCTTATGAACCCTTTGTCCAAAAAGTCCTTAATTTTCCTCTTTATTTCAACATTCTCCATGATAGACATGTGGTACATGCCTATGTTAGGAAGAGGACATATTGTTGTAACTGGATTTCATGTTGAATCTCCCTTTTAGGAGGCAAACCTATCGGTTCCTGAAACATCTCATGATGTGCATCAACTACATCATATAAATATGATTTAATCTTGGAATCACAATTTTCAAATGACTCATGATTCACATCAACCTTGGCCTTAACCATAAGAAGTACAAAACTCATACTAGAATTCACTAGTATTTTTACCTGTCCTGCATTTACCATCGCTATATTTGTTTTCTTGAGATGTGCTCTGACAATAAACTCCTTTCCATCTTTAAAGAGATGATACTTATTTTCATGGCGATGGAAGATCGTTTTCTTGTCAAATAAGTAAGGACTTCCCAAAACAATTCCTGATATATCAAACAGCACTACATCAAGTTCAACTGTGTCAATAAAGTGTGCAGTAATCGCGGAACACAATATGCACTTTCTTGAGACTTGTAAGTTTGCATCCTTGCATATCCACCCAAGTGGATAAGGCTTTGGATGTGGAATGGTCTCAAGTTTAAGCTTTTTGACCAAGTGTTCTGATATGAGATTTTCTTGTGACCCATTGTCAAACAATATGTCAATTTCATTAGGGGAATTTTGAGGTCTAAAATGGGCCTCCTAAGGAAAATGTACAATCAAAATTCACTTTATGAGAACCAATCACATTTTAAGGGATGACATCATCTCTAATGGTTGAGGTGACAATGCTTGAGTTAAAGGTACTTACTTGTCACATTCTCAATGGTGGATAAAACTCATGGTTAACCATGGTAGTGCTCTAAGTACTTTTAAAGTCAAAGTAAAGTACTCATAATAAATGTCATTTCACACTTTTTGAATAAAAATATATTATTTTCTTTTCATATTTCTTTAAAGAAACAATGTATATCCCTACACATTTATTATATTATATTATTTTTATATAGTATATTAATTACATGCTATTATACAATTTAAATAATATAATTTTTAATTAATAGCATATAAGATAATTAAGAATTTATAAATTTATATTTATATTTTATTTTAAGTTATTTAAGTACAAAGGACAAATGCTTTATTTGTTCAATGATAATGACTTTTTATTGAAAAGATCATTCTTATTTATAGTCACATCAATACAATTTTTTTTGTTAATTTTATTTTGGTACAACTTTTGAATTGAATTTAACTATGGTTACATGGATTATGGTGCAAAAAGTGAATTGCAAATTATAAATATTATTTTATTGGTTTAGCTATTATTTTATTATTTCCTTAGGAGGCCCATTTTAGACCTCAAAATTCCCCTAATGTTTGTATGTTTTGAGACTACCCTCACATGGAACAATTCGATTCTTTCTTCCTCATTTGGAGTTTGTACATGACAGTTTGAAGTACTAGTGCTTGGCTTAGTTTCAGTTTCCTTTCCCTTCATACTCTTCAAACCCATGGTTGCAATTTTGGTTTCGTCACCTGAATCATCACCTAAGTCTTGTGGTGTAGTTGTAGTAGATGCAATTTTCTTCTTTCCTTTGTTTTTGTTAAACTGAGTTCTTTTTTCAGGATGTAGTTTCCAACAGTTTTTCTCTTCATGGCCTTCTCTTGAACAGTGTTTACATATCACTTTCTCACCCTCTTGTTTGACAGATGCATTCTTTTTGCCTTTTCCCTTAGAGGTTTTATCTTTGTTTTTCCCCTTAAAAGGCTTGTTTCTACCCTCATCAAAAGTGTTTTTCCCTCTAGCCTCTAAATGCGTAGCTTGTACACAAACTTCATCTAGACTAGTAGGATTGAACATAAGGATAGTATGTCTAAGGTAGCTGTGCAAACCACCTATACATTTCAGCAAAGTATCTTGACTTTGTAAGTCTACCCCTAATAAGAGTGCTCTTCTCCTAAACTCTTGGGTGTAGTCTTGTACATTTTGTCCCTTAAGCTGTCTGAAGTTTTTCCAGTTCATGATAGCCTTTTGTAAATGAGTTAATGGATAAAATTGATTTTTAATTGCAGTAATAAATTTAGCCCATGATAAAGTGATCTTACCATGTTTTTTAATTTCATCTTTGGTCTTCACTTCCCACCATACCAATTCTGCCCCATCCATTATCAAAGAGGCTAACTGTATCTTGGTGCCGTCATCATGAAGGTTTTGTATCCTCAAGTAAAATTCCAACTGTCTTATCCAATTTTCAAGTTTCTCTACATTGACTTCACTGTTAAACATAGGCAACTCAAATTTAACATCAAGCTTTAAAAATGGACTTTTACCAGTGGTTTTAGACTTGTGAGATTGATTCACCGAAGTTGAGGATGACGATGTAGAGGAAGAGGATAAAGATGGGGATGGTGGATCACCATTTCCTACGTGTCCTTTATTTGACTTGTCGTCACTTTTCTTTCCTCCTGAAGAACCCTCTCCTTCTTTCTAGTTTTTTGACCCTTCTCCAACAAACCTATCATTCCTTTCTTGGTAGAGTATCCTCACCATCTCTGTCATGTCCAAGAAAGCCTTTCGGAACACCCGTTCCTCTTCTTTGGGATCAATGTCTTCAGGAGCTTCTCCCTCTCTTGAAGACATGCTTGAAGCTACTTCTATGACTCTTGGAGGTGGCTCTCTGGCCCTTCTTGTTGAGGATTACTTTATGCACTAGCCAAGTGTCCTTCACCTCTCTTGAGTTTAAGCCTAGTAAGCATAAAAACTTGCAAACGATTAACTATATCTTTACAAAAAACAAATGCATAGTAAAAATCTAGCTCCTAAGGCTCAAATCCTTAGCTCTGATACCATCTGCTCTGAAAATGAAACTATTTGTATCTGCTGTGAAAAGTATCCATTTTCATTTAATTAAGTGTGCAAAGTGTTCACCATGTCTTGCAATTTGAACGACCGGAAAGGCCTTGTCGCTGCAATTCTGGCAGTTCCATTTTTGGGCATTTTTTCGACTTGGACATGATCTCCTGATCACACTTAATTAAAACAAATTAAGGATCTTTCTTATACATGCATGTGCGGAATTGAATTATTGATTCATGTGTATGTGTTTTAACTAGTTTAAGGCTTTATGTGTGAGAAATTAAACATTTGTTTAAGCTGATTAAAAGCATGTACAACAACCATAAATTGCAGCAAATTAATCAACAACGTATAACAACAAACATAATAAAGGATTTCACCCTCAACACTTGGGCTACGTCTCCTTGAGCCTCCGTCAATGGACTTGGCTCTTTGGGATTAAGATGGTCAACTTCTTTTACAAGATGATTCTCAACTCCAATGGTTTTTTGGACTGTACCAATGGTTTTATAATACCAAAATACCCCTGGATTGATTGCTCAATCTCTGGAAATGGACCTAGGCTCCCTTGGACTTGACCTCTTCGGTCGGTGTCCTTGAGCTTCCTTGGGCTTCTCTATGGCACAAAATCTCCTAGAAGTCCTCTTCTACTCCTAAAACCTATTCTACTGTCTCCAGCACATATCAATAATCAAAAATAGGATGTTCATTCACTCAGAATGACCATTGGCTCCCCTTTATATGCCTCCAACACCTGGTGGCACTAGGCTCCCTGAAACTTCTCTATGGCTTCTTTGGCTCTAGAAGTATCCAAATGCTTCTACAAACCCCATCATCCGAATCAAAAGGTTCAAGATAGTCAAAAATGACTATTGGTTTCCTGAGAATGGCCTCTGGCTGCCCTAGCTAGGCCTCATTCTCCTATTGGCTCTTGGTGGCCCTAGTGGCCCTTGGAACTTCTCTGAAGAAAAATCACGCTCAGAAGTCCTTAGCTGACTCTGAAAACCTCACCAATGGGTCTAGAATGCTCAAATCAATCAAGAATGACTCTTCCTATTTTTTTGAATGGTCAAAAATTGAGCCTTCTACAATTTTTCCCAATATCTCCTAGGAAAAATCCACTAAATGTGGAGAACTCCAGTTAATTGGAGTTGAATTAGGGCTGACTGCCAAATTTGGTGCGTCCCTATCTGCTCCACCAATAATTCCGTGCAATTACTGTTATGGTTAGGCTGATGGCCACATGCGCACCCCAACCGTTAATGGCCTGACAGTTAGCGGAAACAACAAAATATAATATCGGAGTTTCATTACATACATGCATTCGCGATCAAAAAATGCGTACGTTTAAAACAGATCGCACATAGCCTTAAACAACTTACATACATACTGAACAGGTTTCTCGGGTCCCACAACTCACAACACATTTAAAATCACTTTTCTGCAAGTTTAACTTGGTACCAATAACGCTAAAACCATAATTTATGCTATGTGCACTTGTATGCAATGCTGATATGTGGCTCCCCTCATCGCATCACATATTTCAACTTTACCGCAACACAACCAATTTAACATATCTTGTGAACTTATAACTTATAAATATTTAGATTTGCAAAATCTCTTTTCTGCATGCTGCAATCTCTGTCGTTGATTTGTTCCTTAATCCGACGATCCTCATTATCTCTCTACCTTCTCACTTCGCATTGCAACATAAATAACATAACCTGCGAAGAATTAACCTTAAAATTGAACTTAACCAATGTGTGATATGCACACGGTCACTCCACATGACACGTGTCCAGTCTTAATCGCATCACAAGATATATATCTTAACTTGCTATGAATGAATGGTAAACATAACAATCTCCGATGCGATGTATGTTCGTCCATCCATCCTTGTTGTCGCTTCGTTCGCTTCATTCTACAATTTGAACTTACTGTCTGTTCCAACTACAAAATTTCCACAGCTGTGCAATCCCTGATTCTATATGCAGAGTTCAAGACTCCATGACAGCCACCAATTCGGATTTGATCCAGTTCTGAACTTGTTTACCATTTCGAACCTAATCCAGTAACTTGAATTTTGAGCAATCCTTAGGCCCTAATCCCAATATAATCACTCCTTCCCACTGACGAGCTTTTGGACCCACAAAAGCTAATGATTATCTGCCTTGAGCTTCAACACTCTGTTGCTTTCAAGTTATCAACTGATTTTTCTTGGCAAGTCTCTTTGGCAATCACCCTGACCTGCCTTCCACCGCAACTGGCTATGTCTCTTGACCACTACTCTCTATTTGTTGCTAACCCACTTCAACATTGCTCGCTGCTATAAAATGATACATATCCAACTGTACCATTGTTCTCTCTATGTGCTTGGCAAACTATTAGCCTTCCCATTGAGAATGAAGTCCCTCTTGCAACTATGGCATACAAGCTTTGTCTTGGAAATCCACTTTCCAAATTAAGCTCGCAAGATGAGTGAACTCTTTTCGTCAACAAAAACACCATATTGTTCTGCAATGGCTGCAAAACACCTTGCATATTGTCCATTTCTTCACCGAATGGACCAAAACATCCCGCAACATCTTGTCACAAGAACACATGATCAATCTTGAAAAGAAAATCTTATGCAAGAATTGAAATGAAGAGCACCTCTTTTTTCTTCTTCAAAGCACTGATTGTCACCTTCCTCTAACATCACATACATGGTGATCCTCTTACACATTGGTGTATCCATTTATCGACTCACAATCGACAAACACCCTCGACTAAAACATAAGTCGTGCAACATGCGACATCAACAATAAGTTGACATGAAGTGTGCAATACAATTGACACAAGACAATATGAAAATTGTCCAACACAATAGACACAAGTCGGAAAACATGTGTGCGATACAATCAACAGAATTCAATATACAACATGATACATATTGACAACACTTGTGCATGTATCTATGTACAATGAACCTATTTACAAGTTTTCCATTTACACATACAAACTCATCCATATGTACACTTTCAAATCTTCCTTTCAAGTACAAACAAGTACATAATACCAAAAAATGTGGGTGACTATAAGACCTGAACAGAATGATATTGCTGCAACATAAGTGAGTAACATACCCATCTTTTACACCTCCACGACGAAATTGTGCAACAAAAAGAAATGCCTTCAACTGAACAACATTCACATGCAATATTGCATCCTACAAATTGTGATCCTTTGCTACAACTTGTCATACTTTCAATAGAAATTCAGGCATATGTAAGGCTGAAATTTGCATCTATATACAAAGTAAATGCATGCCTTACTTGGTCAAGAAATCGAGCCATTTCTTGCCAACCCACTTCAATGGCGATTTTTCCTGCTGAACATCTTCTTCTTGTGAATCATCTGGACTCACATCGATGATGGAATCACTAGTCTCATTCTTTCCAGTATTTTTATCCTCTTGCTTCATGTGCTTGGGATGAGTAGTTGGATGCAGTGTCCAACATTGGGAAATGATACGTCCCTTTTTCTGGCAATGTGTGCAAATCTTTTGCATCTTCTGTGCAAGTCGCCTTTGCTTAAATTGTTTCATGTATGCTTTCATTCTCTTCCAACATTTTGAAACTTCATAGTTACACAAAACACAATAGGAACAACAAATATTTCTCCCATTCATGCATGCAGAATTGTCATGTTTAACATAGTCATAAACAATATGATTATAGGAAGAATTATACCTTGAATTTTGCTTTGAATGTTCATCATTTTCACCTTCTTGAGAAGATGAACTTGAAGAGATTCCAGCTCTCTTTTGAAGACCAACAACATTGTTCATGTCGTTAGATTTGTCACAACTATCTTATTCGTCATAAGATGCATGTCTACAAGCATCTTGCTGCAACATGGGTTTCAAATGATTGCATTAATCTTGATTGCAAACTTTACATGTTTGAGGTTTTGAACCTACAACAAAAGTCCTTCTTGGAATTGTTTAAATTGCCTTCATGGCTTTAGAACTTTCTCCAAATTGTGCATTCTTGTGCATGTTCCCTTACCTTCATAGCCCATTTTGATCATCAATTTGGACCCTATTCCTCTAGTTTGTTTTTCAAAAGGACCTACACATTTATCTTTAGAGGAAATTGAAGAAAAACTTGAATTATTTACCTCTTCTTCAAGCACATACTTGGCTAAGGCTTCTTTGGCATCATGGAGTTGAATCTCCATCTCATGCATCTTTTGAAGAAGTTCTTGATTCTCTTTCTTCATAGCAACCAATTGCTCTTGAAGTTTAATGCCCTCCCTTACATATTCATACAACTGTTGCACCATATCTTTCATGATGTGAAAGTCATACTTCATCTCTTTATCAAAGATTCTTGCAAAGGAGGAGGATTTAGAAACATCACTTGATGAAGTTTTCATCACTATGTAAATGAATTAAAGAACTTCAACAACAATTCAAAAAGCTTCAAAAATAATTGAAAAAGCTTCAAAAAAAATTTGGTTGTAGATTCAAGCTCTTCTCTGCAGCTTGTATCTCTTCTTCAAGCAGCCTCTTTTGCAAACAATCCCTCTTGTGCTTCAAGGGTTTCCCTAAGGTCCTTTGGGTAAGGAGGATGCTTTCAGCCTTCTTCCTTCTTGTCCTCTACTGGACTTAGCTAGCAGTAGCTCCCCTTCACCTCTAGCAAACTAAAACTTGTAAGCATCAGTCAATTTGCAAACAGTTAAATTCTTTGCATTATTAAACACCCTTCAAGTCAAACAAGCAAGAAAGCAACCTTGTGCTCTGTTAAGCAAGCAACCTAGTGCTCTGATACCAATCTGATCTGATATGGGTGGCTGAATTGTTTTTCTATGAAAGCACCTCCCACTCAATTAAAACAAATTAAGGATCTTGCTTATACATGCATGTGCGAAATTCAATTCTTGATTCAGGTGTATGTGTTTTAACTGGTTTAAGGCTTTATGTGTGAGAAATTAAAATTTTGTTTAAGCTGATTAAAAGCATGTACAACAACCATAAATTGCAAAAAATGAACCAAAAACACATAATAGCAAACATAATAAAGGAGTTCACCCTCAACACTTGGGCTACGTCTCCTTAAGCCTCCGTCAATGGACTTGGCTCTTTGGGATTAAGGAGAAGCTGATGCTCAACTACAATGGTTGTTTGGACTATACCAATGGGTTTAGAATAACAAAATACCCCTGGATTGACTGCTCTGGAAATGGACCTAGACTCCCTTGGGCTTGACCTCTTCGGTCGGTGTCCTTGAGCTTCCCTAAGCTTCGTTGTGGCACAAACTCTCCTAGAAGTCCTCTTCTGCTCTTGAAACATGTTCTATTATCTCCAACACATATCAATCATAAAAAATAAGCTGTTCATTCACTCAGAATGACCATTAGCTCCCCTTTATATGCCTCCAACACCTGTTGGCACTAGGCTCCCTGAAACTTCTCTATGGCTTCTTCAGCTCTAGAAGCCTCCAAATGCTTCTGCAAAACCCATCATTCGATTCGGCAGGTTCAAGATAGTCAGAAATGACTATTGGTTTCCTGAGAATGGCCTCTGGCTGCCCTGAATAGGCCTCATTCTCCTGCTAGCTCCTTGTGGCCCTTGGAACTTCTCTGAAGAAAAATCACACTCATAAGTCCTCAGCTAGCTCTACAAACCTCACCAATGGCTCTAGAATGCTCGAATCAATAAAAAATGACTCTTCCTATTTTTTTGAATGGTCAAAAATTGAGCCTTCTACACTTTTTCCCAATATCTCCTATGAAAACTCCACTAAATGTGGAGAACTCCAGTTAACTGGAGTTGAATTAGGGTTGACCACAAAATTTGGTGTGCCCCTATCCGCTCCGCTAATAATGCAACGTAATTACTGTTATGGTTAGGCTCATGGCCACATGTGCACCCCAACTGTCTTGACAATTAGCGGAAACAACGGAATATAATATCGGAGTTTCATTACATACATACGTTCGCGACCAAACAATGCTTACGTTTAAAACATATTGCACATAGCCTTAAACAACTTACATACACACTGAACAGGGTTCTTGGGTCCCACAACATGCAACCAATCACATTGCATCGCAAGTCGATTTTCAGCAAGTTTAACTTGGTACCGATAACGCTGAAACCATAATTTATGCGATGTGCGCAATGCCGACACTGCAACCAATTTAACATATCTTGCAAACTCTTAACTTCTAAATATTGCAATTTGCAAAATCGCTTGTCCACGTGCTACAATCTCCATTGTTGATTTGTTCCTTGATCCGACAATCCTCGTTATCTCTTCGCCTTCTCACTTCGCATCGCAAAACAAATAACATAACTTGCAAAGACTTAACCATAAAATTGAACTTAATATCTTACCTTGCGATGAATGAATGGTAAACATAACAATCTCCAATGCGATGTATGCTCGTCCATCCGTCCTCACTGTCACTTCATTCATTTCGTTCTACAATTTGAACTTACTGTCTGTTCCACCTGCAACATTTCCACCGCTGTGCAATCCTTGATTCTATATGTTGAGTTCAAGACTCCATGAAGACCAATAATTCGGATTCGATCCAGTTCTGCACCCGTTTACCATTTCAAACCCAATCATGTAACTTGAATTTTGATCAATCCTTAGGCCTTGATCCCAATTTGATCAATTTCATGAAGGATAAGTGATAATGTAGGTAAGTGAAAGCTAAGTTTATCCACTTAGGTTAATGGAGAATGAAAACTGCTAAAAAAATTGTTGGAGAAAAACCTGAAAAGAAAGCACTTTATCTTTGATGAAAATGCTTGAAAACATGGTGTAAATGATCACTTGCTGTTTTTAGAAGATTTATGGATCTTTGAACAATCTTTGGAAGCTAGAAAACTCTTAATTTCGCCCTGAAACCATGAATAAACTCTGCATTTCAGAACCCTGGAAATTTCGCAGAAAGGTCGCAAAATGGTCGCAAAAGGGTCGTGAAAGGGTTGCACCCAGCAAAAAGGTCGCGCTTGGCAGATGGGTCGTAGAAGCGTTGTAACTGTCAAAAAATGCAGAAAAAACCCCCCTCCTCTCACAAATTTCAGCTTTTCTCAATTTTCATAGTGATGTCAAGATGAATAAAGACATGTACAGTAAAAATGAGTCTACTTTAGCTCCTCCATAGGCCTTTATGTTTTTCTTTTGATGTCTTAGTAATTAATGAGGTAGGATGGCCCACCTCACCAGTTCACCTTTTCTTTTAGCCCTTTTAACTTTAGGACCCTTTTTTGGAACTTTGGAACCTTAGAAATATTATTACATATAAAAACATAAATTACATTTGAAATCAAAATTTTATTGAAGATAATTGCCTATTTCCACTCCTCCAATTGTTGAATTTTATGCATGAAATGGCAATTTGGTGACCTTGATACCCTAATGACCTAATGGAGACTCTTAACTGAATGAAATCATCATGGGGATGACTGAAATGATGATGACAACCTATGAATGATGATACACTCGGCTTATTTGATGACATGAACCAGCAATTTAAATTTTTGAAAAGAATGGAAACAGTCCTACACTTAATGCCGAGTGACCAAATTTTTTCTTGAAGACTTATTGAAATGACAAAAATTTGAATTAGGGACCCTATTTAGACATGATAAGAGTCCATTTTATCATTGGTGACAAGACGCAGAGACTGACACTAACATTGGCTCCAGTTGGGGATGGCAGCTCCTTGGAGCTGTCAGGAACATTGTAGACCAAGTAGCCTTACCATTGGGCATGGAGTAAAAAACAAGCGACCAAACTCAATACTGAAAAAATAACATGACCAACTGAACTGAATCTAACTGAAACAAAACTTACAAAACTTATTGATGGCAACATATCATCGAGACCTTAGGGACTTGACTTCGGGCTTCAAATTTTGACGATAATCGGTCGCCTGCCGAAGACATATGTAAAATCATGTGAAATGATCCTTCTAGTGTAACCAATCCAGCAAATGGCTACTTACTGAAATCCCACTCATGCTTTCTTGGAGCAGGCAGAAAAAACAAAAACTAGACAACTCTGAGTGTCCACTGAAAATGTGCTCATGATCAATAAATACAAGAAAAGTCATCTCCCCTGTTGACTGTAGCAAATCAGTAAAAGGATCTTCAAAAATCTGAAATATTACCTTGTCTTGAGATTTAGCAAAAACAGAAGCACGCCCTCCATTTTGATCTGAAAAAATACTTGGTGGTTGATCCATAGGAAGGCATAGGGAAGTACGACCTTATGATATCTGAGTGTTGGCTGTAAATTCCTCAAGCATGGGAAATTATGATTCTATCACCGGAATACTATCTATCTCAGCCTCATTCTTCTTTCTTTTATAGTCTAAGTCATATTCGAACAAAAAACATTCTTCAAGATTTTCAAACATGACAGCCTTATCCTCTTCATGAAAGACAACAATATTTGTTAGCTGATCTCCTTGCAGGAAATCATCATCACAAATTGGCTTATTCATAACAAATTCCTGTATAGTTTCATCAATCTCATGACTGTTATTATTTAAACTCAGATTTTCATTTTCAATAATGGAAGAAGTTTCATTAACACATTCTTGACTATGTGAACAGTGCAAACCTGCATAAGCTTGGGCTGTAACATGACTGTTCAGGAGCTGATATATTTCATCTTCAGACAGAGGAGAAACTTGAGTTTTGTAGTAGTTAACATTGGCTTGATGATTTTCATTTTCAAGATCATAAATAGGAATTTCTCTATTTTGGTCCCATTCTGTTTCATCTAAGGAAGACGATACATGTTCTTCCTAGTGATGGAAAGGGTTCTCATACAAAGCCTGAAGGATCTCTTCATCCATGAACTCTTCATCACCCTAAGTATTTTCTAGATTTTGAATGAAAACCTCAAAATGTTCACAAAAATCCTCAACCAATGACAAAGAAGGATGAGATTCTCTATATTTTTCAAAAAATGTTGAATGAAAATATTCAAGAGAATAAATACTAGCAGATGGAATGCCTCCATACTAAGATCGCAGTTTTCCTTCTAAGGTTGCCATGAACATATTCATCATACAGTCTTCGAGAAATTGAACACTCAACTTGTGTGCATGCATGTGAAATTTAACGAGATGTAGAGCATCATCATCTCCTTTCTCGTCTTTGAACTTTGGGAGATAAGTCTACCAATCTACACAAGGCATGTGGTTTGGAAAACCTAGAATGTGATCTCATTTTAAAGGTGCATACCTTCAAGTAGTTTAATACATATTGAAAACAATGAAGTCACCAAGAAGTTCTTTAGACTATTGGTTCTTGAAAAGTGGAGTCACCATGAAATTTTATGAACCTTTGGTTTCTTCGACGCTGGAGTTGCCAGGTGAAAGATGCACAACCTTCTTGTGCCTGATCACTGTTCACCATCAACAATTAGATCTAATCCTTTTCTTTCTTTCTCGGGGAAGATCTATCTCCTCGCTCCCCGACAACGGCGCCAAGTTGTTAGCACTCCACCAGATCTCCGAAGGCTGAGAAGGAGACCAGCAAAGGTAACCACATACCACTTTGACCTAGTAGCTATCCCTACTAGGCTAAGAGGGCTCTCTCAATGATATCACAACCAATTTGACTACATAATGGAGATTTTAGGCTAGGTATGTATAGATCAGGGTTTTGGTTGATTTGATTTTGGGTGCTGGATGGTGAATTAGGTCTAGGAAAAACTAGGTCAGGGCTTTGAAAATCAGATTTGTAAAGATGTAATGGGGAAAGGTAGGCACACACTTTAGCACTTTTGAGGTATCTAGGTGAATATTTTAGATTTATAGGGTTTCAAAACGAGCATGAACATCATGAATTCGTTTATATCAGAAGAAAATTAACATAAATGTGAAAGCTTCTCCAAAACAGAGCATTGAATCAATGAATTCTATTTATCTAACTTAGAAATCAATCACATAAAGACATGGAAATGAAGATGGAAAGGCACAATACTTTAAAACATATGATAACAGAAGAAGAAACATAGCTACTACACATACCACATGAATCCCACCACAATAGCTGCAAACTTTGTATATTAGTTCCTGCCAAAATCACAAAATACACTAGTGTTCCAAGCTAAATTCCACAGCATCTAACCTTTGGAAATTATTACAAACTATCTCATATAGGAAAATACATCATAGGCCATCTCATCAGGTTGAAACTCCTATTCAAGGCTCATCATAATTACCTTTGATGAGTCTTCACCTAAATACTAGGATAGTTGAAATAGTTTCCAATATTTTACACAAAGTTTAGGAGAGCTTATCTCCTCATTAATTAAAAATTTCCTCATATAGTGAGGCAAAAACCAACTAAGAAGCTTATAATAAAACTAATTCATTACAAGATATCGAATCTGCTATCATTCAATGCTAAAAAAAAATTCTAGACCATATGGGTCACACCAGGAGCAAAAGGGTCGCACCAGCATGCACCAAAACATAAATTTAGCAGAAAGGTCGCAGAAGGGTCACACCAGTTGAGAGTTGATTTAGGCTAACTTGTAGGATTCCAAAATACATTCTAAAATCTTGGTTGAGTATCCTAGCATGTATAATTTCCAATGAGCCATCAAGCTCCAAAACATATCTACGGGAAGGCCTCCAAAATCTGATTTTTTCAACCTCACTCAAAAGCGTCGCGCCAATTGAGATTTAGTGGCAAGAGCATGAAAAATGTGAGGTTTTCTAAGTTTTTCATTAAAATTAGAAGTTTTCATGGAAAACCACTTCAGATATGGAATGTTCTCATCAATATCTATCCATCCATGTAGAAAAGAGTTCATTTGGATGCCCAGGGAAAAAGGGTCGCGCTTCTGTGGGTCATTTTCTACAAAATTTCAAAAAATCTCAAACTTCTCCAAAATTTTCAATTTTTTTCCCTTGAATCTATGGATGATAGGATAAAAATACAAGGATGTTTTAGCCACCAATTTCACTCCTTGGCCACTTTTTCTTAGCTCCCTTTGCTTGTCTTGGACTTCTTGTAGTTTTCTCTTCAATTGCTCAATTTTGACTTGTGCAATCTAATTTATGGTTTAATAGCGGGAAACCATGTTTTTGTGAATATTATTATCCATGTTTGAATTCTCCAATATCTTTTCTAGGTGAATGTTGACCTTTTCAAGCCAAAACTCCTTGTCTTCATTGATTTATTTAACCATCCTCTCCTCAAAAGTGAGTTGCTCATTTGTAGGGTTTTGTTCTTTGTTTTTCTACAATGCCTTCTTGAGACCCGTAGTTCTTGGTATCTTCCTCTTCACTTGGTGTTCATGATCATCATGTTCAGCCACATTTTTTCCCTTTTCATTATTGTTTTCTTGAAACAACCTCTTCTCCAAAATCAATTGATTTGTCTTCAATTGATTGTTTTCCTGCCCAAGAAAAGAAATGATAACTTGAGCCCTTGCTAAGTTGTCTTGGAGCTCTTTGATTTGAGAATCCTTGTCTTTTTTTTCCCTCTGCAATTTTTCCTGATCATCATGGTCCTCCAATTCAACCAAATCAAAATCATGTTCCTCCTCATCATGCATGGAAGTCTCGTGCAATGCTGATGGTGATCCCTGTAATGAAATAGGCTTGGCCCCTTCCTCTTTCCGAGGAGAAAACACAAGCCTCCTGCCTCTCTGATAGGTGAGAGTAACCTCGAGCCTAGTCCTCTTTGACACCTCAGCCTGTTTTCTTGATGAGCCAAGCTCCATTGGTTGTGTATACATTGACCCTTATGGTGTTGTTTTGCTAGGAGAAACACTGGGACTAATACCAGGAGCAGTTTTTAGTTTATCCAAGAAAGTTTTTCCAAGTGATTTGCTTGGCCGAAAGCTAATGCATAACCAAAATCTTGATTAGGCTATGGTGAAATAGATTGGTGATATGAGGTTGTCCCCTAGTCTTATTTTTTTCAGTCATCTTCACCACACTTCTAAACAGAAAGTTGGACAAATTAAGTGCTCTTGTAGAGTTGAAGTGCATGAGAAACCTAACATGATACTTGTATAATCTAGAAAATCTCCCTTCACATGTAAAAAAATTCATAATGAGCTTCATTAAAGGGGCATACTTGTCACGGAGAAATATGAAAGGAAAAACATGCTCAGGAATCTCTGATGTTACATTTTAGGAACATTCTATAGTCATCAAGTTGTAATTCCATGCCCTTAAACCAGTTTTCACCCTGATTTGGAAGACCTTTGGCTAAAGAAATGATGTCTGCTGAAACAATGAACTCTACACTTGCTATGATAGCTCTGTCTATGTGAAAGTTTTGGGCAAAAAGGTTGGTCAAAGGAACATCAAAGCCAACTTCTGTGATCATCTCACAAAACTTATACAACTAGCATTTATAAAACATTTTTTAACAAATGGAGAAGCACGACTTCACTCAGACTGATTGGCTCAAATATTGAATGATATCTTCCCTTGTGCACTTTATTTTCACTCTCACTTTCACTCTCCATGAAATTTGTTTGAAGGGTAGTACCCTAGCCAAGTTTAGGGTTTGAATAATAGGTCACAGTGGTTTTGAAAACAAATGAAAGGTAGTGACGGTATGGAAATTTCCTCAAGGGTTTTGAGGAGACAAAGGGAAATATGACATTAATTTTGCAAATTTATTTCATGAGATGAAATGGTGTGGTGAGGAGTTTGTAAAATGTGCAATGGAAACTTAGCAAAAGGCTAAGGTTTGATGAAATTAGTAGTAAATAGGTATGATTGATATGAAGTGAGTAGGCTAGGGCTTTCATGAAGGATAAGTGATAGTGTAGGTAAGTGAAAGCTAAGTTTATTCACTTAAGATAATGGAGAATGAAAACTGTTAAAAAATTTGCTGGAGAAAACCCTGAAAATAAAGCACTTTATCCTTGATGAAATTACTTGAAAAAATGGTGTAGATGATCACTTACTATTTGTAGAAGCTTTATGGATCTTTGAACAATATTTGGAAGCTAGCAAAACTCTAAATTTTGCCTTGAAACCATGAAGAAACTTTGCATTTCAGAACCCTGGCAATTTCGCAGAAAGGTCGCGAAAGGGTTGCAACCAGCAGAAAGGTCGCGAAAAGGTCGTGCTTGGCAGATGGGTCGCAGAAGGGTCGTGACTCTCGGAAAATGCAGAAAAACCCTTCTTTTCTCACAAATCTTGCCTTCTCTCAATTTTCACAGTGATGTCAACGAGAATAAATACATGTAGAGTAAAAATGAGTTTACTTTAGCTCCTCCATAGGCCTTTATGATTTTCTTTTGATGTCTTAGTAATTAATGAGGTAGGATGGCCCACCTCACCAATTCACCTTTTCTTTTAACCCTTTGAACTTTAGGACCCTTATTTGGAACTTTGGAACCTTATAAACATTATTACATATACAAGCATAAATTACATTTGAAATCAAAATTTTATTCAAGATACTTGCCTATTTCCACTCCTCCAATTGTTGAATTTTATGCATGAAATGGAAATTTGGTGACCTTGAAACCCTAATGACCTAATGGAGACTCTTAACTGAATGAAATCATCATGGGGATGACTGAAATGATGATGAAAACCTCTGAATGATGATACACTAAGCTTATTTGATGACATGAACCAACAATTTAAAATTTTGGAAAGAGTGGAAACAATCCTAGACCTAATGCCCAGTGACCAAATTTTTCCTTGAAGACTTATTGTAATGACAAAAAAATGACTTAGGGTCCCTATTTAGACATGATAAGAGTCCATTTGATCACTAGTGAGAGGATGCAAAGACAAACACTAAGAGTAAGCAAGTAAAAGCAAATAAAAATTAAAAGAAAATAGAAAAATATCTTATTGCATACTTTTTTCTCTTATATTCTTGTATGTACATACTTTGGGCTTAGATGAGAGATGAGATTAGATCGGATTAGATTGATGGTAGGAAAACAAACAAACTAGCCTAGGAAAACAAATAAGCTTAAATAAATAAACTTAAACTGATATATCTATACACACCTCATTATTTAGTAACATGAATATTAACTAATAGTAATAAAATCAATTTCTCACCAAACACGCCTCATTGTCTAGTAAAGATCAACCATTAGTAACAAAATAAATTTCTCACAAAATGGTTTTTAACAAAAACAACATTTTTTGAAATAACAATTAAATGGTAACCAAACAAATTTCGAAACATTTGCTCATTACATTATTTTTTATTTTGAATTTGAAGATTCGGCTAAATGTTGAAAAAAAAACTCTCTGCTGATTTTGAATACTCTACTAAATGTCAATTTTTTTCTCTTAAAAATCAAAATTGTTTCCTACCTTTTCCATACTTTATTTTGCAAATGAAACAAAACTTCTCCATACCTTAATTTGCAGATGGTGCAAACGTTACCACCTCCCATGACTTCAATGTACAATGTAATGTTATGCTTTTGAAGTGATAGTTTATTATCTTCAAAACTAAACTTGCAAAATACCAAATCAAATGGAAACCCCTAGTTTCTGACTAGAAACCCTTCAACTTGCAGTAAATAAGTCTAATACACACCAAAATATTCTAGCTGGAGAGGCATATTTCTGTAGGAATGTTCACTGATGCTTGCACAAGAAATGTTCAGTTATGTGGATGTTCACAAGTGTCCAATTGAGCTGCATTCGACTAGTGATTATTCGTATAGACGGATATATGTGTGTGTGTCACAACCGTATATGTGTGTACCCATTCGTCCTGTGTCCCGCATTAGCCACACTACTCTATAACACACACAGTGAGGTCAAAGCATTTAGTTTAGCGGTTGATCCATTCTGCATGAAATCATATAAAACTAGAGCATTTTTCATCAAGAATAAAGCGGAGGGAACTGGAGGATTTTGGAATTTTTAACACTTCGAAAACCTCCGTTCTCTATGCTTCCAATGCATTGGTTTCACAATGTTCTCATCTGTTTTGCAATTTCTCTTAGCAATAAATCCTAAGCTCTGTGTAACTTCTCTCAAACCTAAAGTATTGTATGATTCTCTTGTTTTAGGTTTAGGGTCCAATTATTACTAATTTTTAACGCTTCCCAACACTGTTTGTAGGTTGAATATTTTGGAACTTCTTCAACTTGAAGACTAAGAAATCTACCTTTTCTAACCTTCATGGCTAGTTGGGAAAATGGTAGTCTCACTGCACTGGCTGGAACAATCACGTAGAATGGCACTATCTCACTGCATTAGTTAGGACAATGGCATAGAACTTCTATTTTTTTGCTTGCCAGCATGGGCCAAGTAGTAGAAGGTTATAGCTACTTAAAGCTGGAATTCAACACTTGTAGAAATTTTTTTTTTTTGGATGGTCCTTTCGGAGATAAACATCCTAAAGAGGAGGATGCAGAAAACCCCACGATAGAGAGCTTTTCCTGAAAGCAACAACCTCAGAATAGACACTAGAGTGCCGCAACCACTCACCCTGGAGCCGCAACCAGAGAGCGGCCAGAATTATGAAGAGGTCCTTACCTTGAGCTTTAATAAACTGGATAGATTCCTTCTTTCTTCGAGACCCACCAACACACCCATGTTCTAGCTCAACATGAAAGGCCCATTCTAAAATTATTAACACTACAAATTTATATCATCCATGAATCACTTCACAAAATTACCAATTATTTTTCCGTCAGAAAAAAAACGCTGATGTATTATTAATCAGTTCATATGCTAAAGACATATTCTCAGCTGTGCAGCGAGAGAGGCAAATACATATCCTTCAGCAGTATATAGTGCCAATCTAAGAAAGAGGGGCACCGATATCAGTGAGAAACATATAACATGGGGGCAAAAACCACATCCCATCATGATCAGAAGCCATACATCCCTGTAGAAAAAACAGACAAACTATAGAGACATAGCCAAAAAGTAATACACCAGCAAGTTAGACATGAGATAAACCATATAAGAGTTCAGGAAAATATATAAGCAGACAAATAGGATATGAAAATAGCCTGTAGATACGATAGCAGCGCATGGCCAGCCATAGGAAAACGTGGGAACTTTCAGAGTAATTGTTATTTGTACACATAGTGAAAAGCATTTAAAAAACCTGTCAACACAAAATTGTTCGGTACTGGTCTCGCGCTACAAAAATGTATATGAACTGACCAAAGACACTGAAAACCCAACAAAAATCGCACCAGATACGTGATATAAACTCTGTAAATGTTGATGTCAGCTTCAACCGTGGGCCAAAATGAATCTGAAACTGATGTACTCTCTTTAGATGAATAATTAGTTACATGTAAAAACATATACATTGTCGCTTTCGAATAATGTTTTAAGATGCATATGAACCAAAATAGAGGCACGCATAACACTTGTATATTATCTTGTACCATTTAAGAACGTCTATTTCCTGCATCTTCATGCAGCTGGCCGAGTGGAGCAACTCTATTCTTTTAATTTGTTAATTTAATTTTTAACTATATATTTTTTAATTTCGACAAATTAGTCTTCAGCGAGAGAACATCTACCTACATTTATGCCTAGGTATCAACGACACCTGTCAATCCTAAGTAAACGCCCTCAAATGGCCTTTGCAAGCTGTGTAAACTAACCTGTTTCATAAGCATTATCAATCCACGTATTTACAGTAATTAGATCCATATAAGTAACATATAAATTAACTTGGGTTCACTATGCTCTATGCTTTGTACTCTAAACAAACCAAATAAGGCAGGTAGTATATACAATACTTGATGAAAAGATCTGATTAGGTATCCCCTTCTGTCGCTTGTTCTTTTCCAATCCCCACTCACCAATCCCTATTGGAACAACGCAATTATGGATCTTAAAGCTGTGTGAGATCGAAATTTCTCAAATATCATTGGGAATTAATTCACGGGCGCTCATCGGAGGGGGGGTTTCCTCAAATTACAAAGTTTCTATCATTAAGAGCAAGACCAGGCCAGCAACACTGGAACTCGGGAGGGCCACTTCACAGGTATGCTGGTTTCTCCACAGGTCAGGATTACCCACTCTCTTTTTGTTGATAATTTATTGGTATTTGGACGCATCCTCCGCAAAAACTGGGTCTTCCTTCACATGTTGTTGGACAGATTTGGCTCTGCCACGGGGCTAATCATCAACAAATATAAATCTATGCTCCTATATGAGCACGGTGAGGAGGCGGAAGTTCAACATATTGCTGAGATTCTGGGGGTGGGTGCTGCCAAAATATCTGATGGTATCACCTACTTGGGTTTCCGTTTAAAGCCCTGTGCATATGTGAATAAAGACTGGGAATGGATTATTGAAAAATACAGGAACAAAATATCAAAGTGGACTAACCAATGGCTTACATTGGGCAGTAGATTCATCCTCATAGAAGTTGTTCTATCGCAGCTCACGGTATATTGGGGCCACCTGTACCTTCTTCCTGTGCACATTTGTGTTAAGATAAACGCCGTTGTGTCTCAATTTTTATGGTCCGGAGTGGGAACACACAAAAAATTCCACCTCTGTAAAATGTCGGAGATCTCCCTTCCTAAGGTGATGGGCGGGTAGGGTCTGCTGGACCTGCGGACTTTCACATTCGCCCTATTGACTAAATCATTGTGGAGGGCCTTGATAGGTAACGGCATCTAGTCGAACATCATGGTGGACAAATATTTGGGTATTAGATCACTGGAGATTTACATTCTGGGCCCTATTATCTCACGTAAGCAGGCCTCATTGATATGGAGGAGTTTATCTAAATGCCGTGAGATAATCAAGAAGAATGTGATGTACAAGTTTGGAAATGGGAGGCGGATCCCCATTCCATGCAACATGGGCGTTACGTCTGAATCATATATTGACCCGGATTTCTTCCACAGGTTGACTTATAGAGGGCTCATATACATATCTGATTTCATAACACATTGGGAAGTAGGTGCCCCTGTATGGATGACTTTTGAGGCACTTGGTATGCAGGCTGATGACAAGGAGAATTGGTAGAGCCTCATCGACTCTTATCAGGGGGCTGGTTTCTTTATTGATCCTATGGGCGACCAGATTGTATGGGGTGGGACATACAAGGGCCCAAACATCTGTGTCAAGGATCTGTATATGCTCATAATAGCTGAAGGCCACACTACCACTGATATTCCTGGTTTCTCAAAGGTGTGGAAATGGAAGATTCCCCACAAGATCACACTTTTCAATTGGCTCCTCAGAAAAGGAAAGATTCTCACGTGGGAGAATCTACAAAAATGAGGGAAGCATGGACCGAGACGTTGCACAACGTGCAAAGAGGAGCTGGAAACTGTCTCTCACATTTTCTTTGACTGCAAGGTGGCTTTGGGACTTTGGGAAATGTTTTCACACTGGGCTAATACCCAATCTTGGAGACCGCTGTCACAGAACCATGCATACGATTATTGGGCTTCAAAGGATGATGGGAATAAGGTCCTTCCCTATTATGTATGCTGGGAGATTTGGTGCTCTAGGAACAACATGTTGTTCAATGGGGGGCTGTGGAATACCTCTAGGATATACATGCGAATTCTGGACTGGCTCCAAATTATTTTTGCTCCGGAAAAGGTAGATAAGGACCTGTCCATCAGATCTAGACCTCACTGTATCCATATTCCAGCTCTATTTTTCGATGGAGCACAATAGGAAGGAATCTGCGGCTGCGGAGCTTGGCTTAAAATGGAGGGCGGGGAGCGCTACCATATCATCTGGAACGGAGGCCCAAGATCTAACAATAAAGCAGAGGTCATGGCCCTATGGAGCGGACTCATAGTGGCCAATCATTTGATGATTCCTTGCATTGATATATATGGGGATTCCCAGATTGTAATCAATGGCATTTCGGGCAGGGCTACTCTCAGGTGTACAAATCTCAGTGGATGGGTTGATCGAATTCTCCATATTCTTTCACAATTTCAGAGAGCTTCCCTCCACCATATATACAGAGAATTAAACAGGAGGGCGGATAGGCTATCAAAATTGGGGCTGGAACAAGATTTTGGTTACATTACGGTCATCCATTACAGTGATAACAGGGAAAGGGCTTCCTTCAGGTTTACATTGTAGGATCATATCATTTGGGGTGTTGTAATTATCTTTCTCTGGTTTTGTATACAGGTACATTTGGCCACATACAATGTTAACATAGGTACCATATCATTTTTCTTTTCGGAGCTGTAGCTGGGTGATACCACCAGGAGCATTGAAATGGATCTTTTTCTCGACCCGTGACTTCCACAGTAGGTTTTTTATAATGGGGTCATGCGGTTTTTGGGGCAGAATTGAGCCTGGTGTAGATGCTGTTATTGGACAATTAATTGAATTACAAACGAGCCTGGATATTCTACATGGATGCTACAGTGGGATAATCTACTTGGGGTCAAGCGAGGCAGGGTATTTTATGTATCTTTTAATGGCCCCTGCATTTGTTCCTTATCGAGAACAAGCAAACCAGAACTCTTCTACCGAACGTGGGCTCGCTTTCTATGGTTGGTATAACTGGTAATGGTGCACATTACCTGCTCCAGGTATTGGTGCTTTTTCTTGTTATTGACAGGTTCCATACTACCTACAATGTTAATACCGGATGGTCATATTACTGACATGTTGATAAGGTATGACGGTTAGCCTTATTATGGTCGGATCACATGCCCTCACGGTTAATGAACATGTTTTGGATGTCCTGGTTTCTCTGAGATAATTTTGGATTCTATGTATGTTGGAGCTCTGTTGCATGCTTTTTATTATCTACCTGGGTCTTTAGCTGCCTGGGCATTTTGGATACATCTCGGTAATTAGTATATACATGTTGGATCATTTAAGGGCTTTTAACAAGTTCTCGTAGGTGTATTTTGGGATTATTATCTCGTTTGACATGGGTCACCCCTTTCTCCTAGATGGGAATTGGGTTTCTTCCTTACAGATGCGAATGTAATCACTGATGGACTGTTTTCTCTTTATATATAATCAAAACAACGTTTTTTCTCTTGTGAAAAAAAAACACTGAAAATCAAAGAAAAACCGAGCCATCAACAATGGCAATCAAAGCATGAGAAGATACTATTGCAATTGATGGAAACTATAATAATCTGAAAACAAATCTTTGCTGATCATGATTAGCATTAATGCATTAAGACTACTCCCCAATTTCTCCTTTGACTCCCCCGGTAGGGACTACCGTTGCCTGCAACCTTCGTTAAATCACATTTATCCACTTAGATGGGCTATTCCTCCCATTTTCTCAAAATTATGACAATATTAGCAAAGTTTTGATAAAATTTTCCAAAATTGGAAAGTGTAAAAGAAAATATATTTTTAGTTTTTCATTGCATTGTAAAATAAAATAATTGAGTTTTTTCTTTTAATTTTATAACGTCAAGATAATTATTGAATTAATTTGTTTAATTGAAAAATTTGTGGTGAGATTTGAGTGATTACATATTTCTTCTTTTTTTTAAACAAGAGCATAAATATAGCCACTTGAAAAAAATGATGATATATAACAATTAGTAAAATGGAAAAAATAAATGAAGCTACTCTATCATATTTAAGTGAAAAAATGTGAAAAATAAAGAAAGAAAAAATCCATTAAAATAAGAAAAACAAAATACATAAACATTGAAAAAAATGTTTGGAAAGAAGTGGTGATACCAATATCAATATTTTTCAAAAAATGTGAAAACATATTTATGAAAACCCCTAACAAATTATTATATCAACATTGAAAAAATTAAAAAAAGTGCCCTCTCCCCGGCTGCCAAGAAAAAGAAAAAGAAAAGTGGTGATATTATTAATACCACTTTATTAACCAAAATAAGTGACCTTTTTCTTAGAGTTAGTATTTTGAGATAATACGTCTAATTATATAGGTAAATATGTTATGAATAATGGAGGATAAAATTTATGGATATCCTTAACTTAAAATATGGGTTTATGGATGAACATACAAAAACAATTCTTAATGATAAAATTATACATTGGAAATATTTTTAACTAAAATAAGTGAATTTTTTCCCTAAAATTCTTATTTTGAGATAATATTTCTCATTATATAGGTAATAATGTTATGAATAATGGAAGATAAAATGTAGGGTCATCCTCGACTCTAAATATGGATTTAAGGATGACCATGCAAAAATAACCCTTGGTGATAAAATTAGACATTGAGTGATGCTAACAAAGTTCATCGTTGAATCTGCCTTCCTCTCTTGTAGAGGAAGTAAGAGAGATTTCACCTTATTGTGGTTAGATATTTTTTGTTTTATTTTGTTTTTTAGTTTGTCTTGAATTGTGGGAATATATTTTGGCTAATAAACCATGACCTAGGTGAATCTAAGTTGTCAAAATCACCCGGGGATTGCATCCGACACAGGGCACACCAACCCTTAACATGGATAGACTTTTTTGTACCATTAAGTTTCATATCGGTGACCTTCACACAAGAGTGTCTTAACATAAGACCTTGTCACTAATTTTTCTACATCTCATGGGTTCTTTATGATGGTTATATGGATGCCTTCCAATTTTATAATTTGTCAAGGAAGTTACACTACTTATATGAAGTACAATAATTCGTCAATAAAGTCAAAATTTCCATTCCAAAGTTGCACATACATAACGAAGCTTTGTTAAGGTGAGAGAATTTATGTGAATGCAAACAAAATATTAGCACCACATAAGCTATGATTTGGTACAAGTTCAAAGTCCTAATTAAGGAGAAATTTTGTCTTTTCAACTATTGGAAGGGGAAAAAACAATAGTAGGAAGACGTGTTGTTACACATCAATTTGTCACTGTCCCTCTACTCCCTGTTCCTTGATATTGGAGGACCCATACAGTGACCCTTGTGTACTTTCCAAGCATGGAATACATACCCTTGAACCACACTTTCTCTGCCAATTCATCTCCCTTTACAAATTTTCTGGAAGATCCCTATAAAAACCTGTTTTCAAGGTTGACACTTTGTCTCAGTGTCTGACCCGCGCCAATAGCAGAGATTTGCATTGAGACCCGCGACGATCGGCGCTCTGTCTTAATGTCTGACCTACGCCATCCTATTTTGGAAACTTTTTATCATGGAAACGAAGTTTACACGACTAGAAGCTTCGAGAAGTGGAGAGATGGAAGTTTGTTTTGAGGATATCGCCGAGGAATTCCCCTTTGGGCTTCTTGTTCCCATAAAATAGGAACTACTCCAAAGGATAAGCCTTTTTCCTATTATTTGAGGGCCCATATCCTCCTCCTCCATTGTTATATAAGAGACCTCCTTCACCTCTGTTGCCTTAGTTAGCTAGTTAGAAGCAACAATCATAGAGAGGAGAAGCAATTATAGCTTCGGGAGAATAGAGAATAGTGTGATTGATTTTGTGTGTTAGGAACATAGTGAGATCTTGGCCCTTTGTGTATGAGGGTGTTGCAAATGTGCTTGGATACAAACCTGCTGAAGGAGAGCCTCAACATCAAGGTTTGGTTGTAAACTCCCCTTGTCTTTATCATAATAAAATGCAACTAATGCGTATCTTCCACTCTTGTTTACATTTATAGTGATATTTTTAGCATTCCTTGATCAGTTAGATAGGTTGTAAATGAAATTCAGAGCAAGGAATATGACCTACCTTGCTCTGATGCTATGTTGTCATCTTCCGTCGAAGCTTCTTGATCTGTCATTCTCCTCAAGCTCAATACACGTTGCTACCAACGTCTGATTACCTGTACAGACAATCAAAACTTGTTGAGCAGGTAAATCCCCTCTCTGGACAGAGGCGATCCCTCTAGCCCTAGGGTGGGTCTAGCAACAAGGGAACATGTTGGACTTTTGGATTCCTAGCTTATAAATGAAAAGTGAGCTGGGATAGATAACCTATCTCAGTCCAATGCTCTGTCATGACTTGCAGCAACGATCCTCCGATATTTGTCTTCACACGTCACGGTCCTTCAGTGATGATGTCCATCTACCTGCAAAAAGATCAAGTGAACGATGACAACATACGAAAATACACTTTCATTTACAACTATTCGATTGGTCAAGGAGAATCAAACATTTTTCATATAATTAAACACAAAATTGGGACCAAAAAACCATTCATGTATTAATGATAGAGAAAATAATTTTACAACCTTAATGCCATGACGTTGTAGCCTCCTTCGATGGGTTCAGTTGGGCGCGTCTCAAGGATATGTTGGGGATTGGACTTGGTGAGGCAACGGGCCTAAACTCTCTCTCGACAATGGATTCTTCTCTGCCTTCTTCTACACACCAGCTATAGTAATGGTTGTTCAGCTAGCTGAAACAATGTGAGAAGGAAGTATTTAAAGGAGAGGAGGAGGTGGTTTGGGATCCCTCATAAGGTGGAGGAGAGGTCTATCCCTATGGGGAGTTGCAAAATTCTAGGAAACAAGAAGCTAAAGGGAGGATTTCGATGTTATCCAGTCGAACAAACCATGATGACTCTGCTCATGAAGTTGTTAGGCATGGAAACTTCATTTCTATTTTTTTTTTAAATCCAAAAACAACTTGGCGTGGGTGCCCTTCTGAGATAGAGCGCCAAAGGGTGCGGGGACCAGTGTTAATTTCTCCATGGGCATGAGGCCATAAATTCCTACTAGAACCAACCCAAAATCACATGCTTTTTAGAGTCTGCTTGAGGAATGATAAAAAAAGAAAATGTTCTTGACATGCCAAGGGATGAAATGACACTTATAGCAAGGTATTACAATACACAAAAGTCGTTGAAATGGTCCTCTAATGTTCGGGATGGGGATTGCAGGGACGGTGACAAAATACTGTGTAACAAATGCCCCCTAAAGCATGAGGTCCGAGAGAGAGGGAGGGGTGAAATTATTTATGAGAACAAGCCCAAACCAAAACACCACCATCGGAAGACTTGCAAGAACAAGTACAACTGATATCTATGATACATGAATATGTGGTATGGATGCAACCATCCATAATAGAGTACATTCAATAATAAGATCTGAGGTATGGACGCAGCCATCCAATCAAAAGATTCATGATAAACCAAATCGTCTCGTAGTTTGGATTTTATTAAACAAAACCCAGGGTTTTTTGCTCCATCTCGACCCGAACAAGTACAAATTCAAGCATGTGAATGAATGAGTTGAAGTCGAACATGCAATAAAATCACCCGATTACCATCCAATGATGAAATTTGTTAACAGGTACAAGAGAAAACACCAATAATGATAATGGCTCTCAAGGTAAAACTAGTACAATCCGCGGAATGTGAAGAGTGAGCTGGAGTCGAACACCCGCGAAATCACTCGATCAAATGCGAAGAACTTGCCATTGAGGCATGCAAGCTCCAAGGTACCGGAAGGGAGTCTCTAGATCAACTTCCTAGATAATGAGTTGAATTTAATAGAAAGTGACTGGTCGAAGGAGGGCCATAATGTTTCCCACATCATCGACATGAAACAGAGGAACAAGATGATAGTGAATCAGGACTAAACAGAGGATCAAAGGTTGAAAACTGCAAAAGGAAATTTCTCTTGAACATATTGGTGGCATGACTCCAGAATTTGGCAGTATTTGACATCAAGGGATCTAAGGTCATGGTGACATGGCAAAGAGCAGATGAGAGGTAAAAACAGATAGCCCAAACCCAAGGAGGAAAAATGACGAATGGGATGTCCCCAACCCGACACGAATTGCAGAAAAGTGTCATGTTCAAGAGCGACATACTGTCGACATGATTGAGAACTGGTTCTATTTGCCCCCACCATTTCTAGTGAGTACCCAAATTATTTTTGGAAACAAGCTTGAAGGGGATAGCATATGCTTTTCATATAAGTTTGTCCTTCGGATAAATCCTAGTACATTTTACGAGCCCTAGGAAGGAGGAACTCGGTAACGTCTTGGTGACGATTTCCGATGTCATTTAGGTTTTAACGAGTCTAAAAAAGGAAGAAATCGGCGCCTTTTCATGTTTAGAGAGTTTAAAAAGAATCAGAAAAGAAAACTCTAGCATATCCCTTTTCATAGGTAGTCTCACAGATCCGAAAAGGTAGAAAACAATATCTGGGATAACCTTTTAGTCGTGATTGGCTAAGGTATTCCTTTTTCATAAATAATCTATCCTAGGCCAAAAAAGGGGTAAACGTATACTAGGAAGATGACGTTTCTTAGCCTTTAACGAGTTCAAAACGACAAGAGTCTTGAAAATCTTTTCAATTTTAGAGAGTCATAAAAGAGCTAAAATATGACTCGAGGGGGTGAATTTTTTGTATTTTTACCAAGTCCGAAAAAGTAATAAAATACAACTCGTCACTTCATCATTATCATGTTTAGGACCTATTGCTACAAAAGAAACACACTTAAAACCCATTTTTTGAAATAAAACATTAAAATAATCAAAAAATAAGCTTGAAAATCTAATTAGGATTTCGAAAAGGTTATAAAATGACAGAAATAGTAAAAATAAATTACTTTTCACCTTTTCACCTCTTGTGAGCATTTTACCATTTTTAATTGTGATCTTGTGGAGCTGGTAGCGAACAATCCATGAGACCAATCACAAATCTGTTTTCTCCAAGTAAGAGTCCTCATCTTTTTCTGCATTTTAAGCTAGATTTTATTGCTTGCATTCTCATTTTCTTATGCTTTTGGGGAATTTTGTTCAAGGTTGGGCGCGACGGTCGGTGCGGGTTTCGGGCATGGAGTCGCGCCAACCTTCTTAGAATTCTAACTGGGAGGTGCCAACTGACGTTGTTGTTTCTAAAACAGCCATGCCAATCGTCGCGACCATAATTTCTCAAAATTATGCTAAATAACCCATTTTAAACAGTTTAAAAGTCAATCATGTGACTAATAAAAGCCCCAATGATGGTTTTGCAGGTAATCGAAAGCCAAAATGGTTATTGAATGGAAGGAAAGAGAGAACGGGGAGGAAGATGAGCTAACCATGAGAAATGTGAGATGCATGGATGCCCTGAGAGATTGTGGGCTCTTAAAATTCTTCATGGCACTGTGTCTTCGAGCTCAGTTGGAGTTACTACAGTATCTAATCAGTGTGTGGGACACCGACTAGGAAAGATTTATGATCCATGATAAAGAGTTGGAGATCAAAGTCTTTGGCATATATTTCATCATTGCATTATCACGGAGGGGAGCAGCACCGATCTTGACAGGTACCCGTCCTATGATGGAGAGCATGGGTATGCTCATAGACAGAGTTTTCCCAGGAGAAAAGAAAGGATCGAATAGCGAAAAAATAGATATCCAAACAATACCCGATTTGGCATTAGAAGTAGTGTTGCACACTATAACACGAGCTACTAGATCTCAAGCCCCTCACAAAGCTACAAAAACACAACTTCAACTTGTTGTGGGTTGTATGAATCCAACCATTTACAACTGGGCGGAAGCCGTAACAATCAACCTGAAGCACCAGTTAACCAAGTGCAAGAACGACAAGCTAAAACAATTTGGTTATGGGTCCATCTTGGTACCGTTCATCCTAGAACAGTTGCCAATATTCCAATGCTAGAAGGTAATAGTACCTGCACCACCGGCACGAGAGCCACAGATGGTCCATTGGGCAAAGTTGATGCCTCGACTGGGAGGCGGGAAACATATGTCATGGAGGTCAGAATTCTTTGACTGGCTCCGCCGATAACTCCTCATTGTGGAGGATTGGACCTATACTAGCACCGACTTCATGGGTCATCTGGTACTTCCACTCCTGGAAGGAGAAGATTGGGATGAAGCATTGGGTAAAAACTCATTTTTTGATTTTGATGAGTATTGTGATTTTTTTTGGTCTATATATGTTCTGATAATTATCCATGTATTGCAGATGTTGGCCCAGAGAGACCTGCATGGATGTCCCCTATAACACAGAGAGTTGCGCATGAGTTCAAGGCGGCCCCTCATGGTAAGGGAAGTGAGGAAGAGGAGATCGCGCGTAACCTGGAGGGACTCGCAAGCGAAATCCCAGATTACGTGAGATTCGAGGATGTTCCTCGTGCATACCAGAGGCACATTACGGGGGTATCTAACTGCATCCACTGCTTACTAAGGCGGCTTGTGCATGCAATGACATGCTATCATGAGCATCATGCTGATTAGACACTTAGACTTTATTTATGCATATTTTTTTTGAGAGACATGATGTCCCGGGATGTAATCAAAACACACATATTTACAAGTTACGCAAATGTCTATCTAATACAATATTGGCTACTGCATCAGTTAACGCATTCATTCGTCTAGGAATATGCTGAAATGTGATATATAATCGAAATTCCTTTCTAATAAATGAAAAAGAAAATAGAACCTTAAAATCTGAGGATTTCTAACAAAGTAATGTCCATTAAGCTGAAGAACGACAAGCTGAGAGTCTAGTTTAACAATTAATGCATGAATGTTGAGGTAAATGGCCTCGGTTAAGAGTTCAATGACATCACTATATTCAACAACATTGTTGGTTGTTCGTCCTAGACAAATACCTTGAAGGTCTATCAACTCACCATTAGGATTATAAATCACCCAGGCTACGGAAGATAGATTCCGGGTACTGCAGGAGGCACCATCCGCAAAACCAACATAAAGAGTGATAGACATCTTCACAGTAAAAAAAGACATAATAAGCAGGAAAAACTACTCACAAAGCATACCAAGCCAAAAAATGTACAAAAATGAAAAAAACACTTATGTACAAAATGACATGCACAAAAAGCTCATGCATAGTATTTTTTGAGGTACAACCCATTTCTGGGTTGATTTAAAGGATAGCCTTCATATTCAATTAGCTCATAAGCCCTGTTCTGCAAAACACGCTTAACGATATAGGGCCCATGCCACATGGGTTCGAATTTTCCTGCCCCCAGCTTATCATGAGCTTGGTCATACAAGAGGACTAGGTCTCCTTCTACAAAGGTACAAGGGGAAACTGTCTGATCAAAGTGAGCTTTGACTTGCTTTTTATGTGCTTCTATGACTAGAGCAGCAAAGCGGCGAGTTTCATCAAACCTCTCCAAATATAGAAGACGTCCTTCCTCTGGTGAGGTATTAGGCAGAAATTCAACAACCATCTTGAGAGAAGGGATTTCGCATTCAATCGGAAGGGTAGCTTCCAAACCATAAACAAGATGAAATGGAGTGAATCCGGTTGCATCCTTCACCGAGGTTCAGTAAGCCTAGAGAGCTGAAAACAACATGAGATACGAGTTGGACTTATGCATCCCAATCGTACGTTGAAGCTTAGTGACTAGAACCTTGTTCATGGCTTCAACCTGGACATTGGCCTGAGGGTAATACAATGTTGAGCTGTCGTGACACAGACCCAAATTGGAAGTCAAATCAGCCATCATGTAATGGCGAAAATGAGATCCATGAGCGGTGAAAATGGCTTGAGGGACACCAAACCTGGTTATGACATGATTGAATAGAAATTGTGCAGCTGTCTTACCGTCAGCTATGAGTGTAGGCATTTCTTCGGCCCATTTAGTGAAGTAGTCCATGTCTACAATAATATAAACATGCCCCCCGGCTGAGTAACGATTACATTACATCATAAAAGCGATGCCTCACTTCGCAGAGGGACCAACAGTAATGACGGGATGGAGGTGAGAGGGTGGCGCACGCATCTTGCGTTGGTAGATCTGGAAATCGTGAAACTTATGGACCATGAAAATGCAGTCTTTAAAAATGGTAGGCCAGAAATATCTGACACGAAGATTTTTTTTTGCAGTGGCATATCCAGACATCTGACCACCACATGTTCCGGAATGGCAGTCATCGAGGACCTTTTCATCTTCCTCGAGGGTTAAACACCGGCGGAGAACATAATCATCTCCGATGCGGTAAAGAGTATCTCCGACTATGCGATAAGGTTTCGAATGATGGCAGATGCATCGAAGAGCATCCTTCGTCAACTCGGATCGGAAAGTAGAAGTCTAGAGATAAACAATGATATCACCATACCATGGATCGAGGGTGATAATGAGAAAAAGGGTTTTGTCCGGAATGCGTTCCTCAGAACCAGAGGGAGCAAAGGCAGACGATAAAGAGAAAATCAAATCGGAAAAAACCAATGATCTTTGATTTGGCGGTAGTGAACTCCAAATCGAACTCCTGGAGGATAACTATCCACTTTGAGTATTTCCCCCCTAGCAATTGTCGAGTCAATATATAGGTCATGGGTGTTGGAATCATGATTTCCATTAGACAAACCTGCAGGTGTTAGTCTCCGCTACAATCACTAGAGTTAGGATCCACGAGAGGCATTTATTCCATGTCACGAAACACACGAGGAGTGTTGAACCCAATTTCCAACAATATCCCACCTAACACGAGCCAGGTGAGTTTCGAACTCGAGACCTGTCGCTCTGATACCACTTGTTGGAATCACGATTGCCATTAGACCAAAACTTGTAGGCGTTAGTCTCCGCTACAATCCCTAGAGTTAGGATCCATGAGAGGTGGTTAGTCCATGTCACGAAACACATGGGGAGCGTTGAACCCAATTTCCAACAATGGGGTTGCAATCAGAAATCAAGGTTACTATGTAAAGTAAAATATAATGGCGAAAATGTTGGACGGCTTGAACAGCAGCTAACGCCAATTTCTCGACATGTGCGTAATGTGTTTCGGTATCGAGAATATTGCGGCTCAAATAATAAATAATGTTCTCGTCACCAATGTCTTTGTCCTATACCAGAACCATGGCAATAGTGCTAAATGCAGCGGCCAAGTAGAGGGAATAGTCACGATGATAATTGGGTGGATGCAAGAGAAAAGCATTGACAAGAAATGTGTTCAGTGCATCGAAATATTTTTGGGCAATCTTGTCCCAAAGGAATGGGACACCTTGCTTAAGCAATCATGTGAAACCTTTGGCTACTTCAACATAGTTCAGTATAGAATGGCACACGAAATTAGCTTTCCCTTACAGACTCTGCAACTGATGTAAGGAGGAAGGGGAGGGGAGATTAAAAATAGCTTCTACCTTAAGAGGGTCCAGACGAATTCCGTCTTTAGAGACGATAAACCCTAGGATTCTACCAGAATCGACGCAGAAAACACACTTATGTGGATTGAGCCGAATGTTATAGCATCTACATCGAAGAAATTTTTGACGGAGGTGATCTGGGTGGTCCTTACGCTTAGCAGAATTAGCCAGAAGGTCATCCAAGTAAGGTTGAACAATGCAATTAATATCATGGAAAGCATATGGCATTTCTCGTCGGAAAGTAGCACCAACATTCTTAAGGCCAAAGGGTAGCTTCTTGTATGCGAAAGTTCCCCATGGACAAATAAAGGCAGTCTTGTGTTGATGACCCGGAAGAATATTGATCTGGTTGTAACCAAAGAACCCATCCATAAGGGAAAATATTTCACTCCCAACACATTCATCAATGATCTGGTCAATGAAAGGAGTGGGATAGTTATCTTTAGGACAAGCGTGATTGATGTCACGGTAATCGACACAGACACAAATAGTACCCTGCTTCTTATCCACGGGAATAATGTTAGAAAACCATTCTATCAAGGGGATCAGATAAATGAAGCCAACTTTAAGAAGTTTTCCAAATTCTCCCTTGATGGAAGTTGCGTTTCTAGGGTGCACGAGACGAAGACGTTGGCGAACAGGCTTCACATCAGGATAAGAGGGATCTCGTGCACAACTATACTCAGATCGATGTCGAGCATTTCTTCATAGGACCAAGCGAAAACGTCTCGAAACTCTCGGATAGACTAGTATAGATCTCTATCTCATCAGGAGAACAGTTCACCCCAATGTGGATGTTCTCGACAACCCCTGGTTTAACGGAGATGTCGATAGGCATAGTTCGTTTTCTTGTGTCAAGCTCCTTAAAAATGAAATATGCTCTTCAGAGCATAGTTCGTTTTCTTGTGTCAAGCTCCTTAAAAAATGAAACAAGCTCTTCGAAGTATAGTCCGTTTTCTTATGTCAAGCTCCTTAAAAAATGAAACAAGCTTCGTCGGAGCATAGTTCGTTTTCTTGTGTCAAGATCCTTAAACAATGAAACAAGGTATTTTGGAGCAGAGTTCGTTTAACATGAAACAAGGTGTCATGAGGATAGTTCTTTTACTGTGTCAACCTCGTTAAAAAATGAAATAGGTTCCCTTTTCAATTTGAGTCTTTGATCAGATCCCGTAAGATCCAAGTCGAGTCTTTCGCCCGATCTTGTAATTGAACCTTAATTCCAGCCACCTATTAGTAACCAGTAGTCTACTCAAGTGAATTCCATGAAGCTGGGGGGCATGTACCTCAAATTGATTCATCATGCTGGGGGCATGCAAACTTATTTCAAGCATATTTTGTTTCCATTTCAAGCTTGTGTAAAAATGAAACCGGTTATGAGCATAGTTTGTTTCAGTTTCAAGCTTGTGTAAAAATGAAACCAACTTCAAGCAGAGTTTCTTGGTTTCAAGCATAGTTTGTTTCAGTTTCAAGCTTTTGTAAAAATGAAACCAACTTCAAGCAGATTTTCCTAATTTCAAGCTTGTGTAAAAATGAAACCATTATTATTTTACCTCTGGTGATTGCATTTTATCAGCCTGTTTTGCCAAATGAGCCTTGGTTTTCTCATTCCATTGTTACCATTTTCTTGGTTGATCATATGCCCTCACTTGATTTTTTTACCCATTCCTGAGGAATCACTACGATGAGTGATCTTGTTAGCCATCCTCTTGACCTTTACTTGTTCTAAGCAGTTCCACCATCACTGGAACCAATTGCTACCCTTAATGCCACTCGTTCCTCCAGGAGGAGTCAATTTTCAACTCTTTTATGACTCTCAAAACATGAAAATATTGTTGAGCTCTTGTCATTTTGAACTCATTAAAGGCTATAGAACGTAGTTTACCCAATATATGTTTACCCATTTTTCGGGTTGGGATAAAATATTTAAGAAAAAGGAATACCTTAGCCAATCGTGACTAAGAGGTTCTCCCAGGTACTGTTTTCTACCTTTGCAGATCTGTGAGACTACCTACAAAAAGGGACTTGTTGGAATTTTCTTTTCCGCTTCTTTTCAAACTCTCTAAACATGAAAATACGTCGAGTTCTTCCTTTGTCAAACTCGTTAAAACTAAATGACACAGGAAACCGTCACTATGACGTTACCGAGTTCCTCCTTTCTAGGGCTCATAAAATTTACTAGGATGGATTTGTCCGAAGGACAAACTTATATGACAAGCATATGCTAGCCTCTTCAAGCTTGTGTAAAAATAAAGAGGTGGTGGGGGAAAATGGAAGTTGTTCGTCAGTTGTTTCAACAGTATGTCAATATTAAACATGACACTTATCTGCAATTTGTGTTGAGTTGGGATATCTTCACTCTGTCACTTTGCCTCCATGGGTTTTGGAAATTTGTTTTCCTCTCATTCGATTACCAATCTTGTCAACATGACCTCTGATCCTATTTGAGTCAAATGCTGCCAAATTCTGGAGTCGTGTCGCCGATATGTTCAAGAGCAAATCCTTCTGCAGTTTGTACATTCCTTGATCCTTTGTTTCAATCTTGATTAACACTCATATTACATTTTCTGTTTCGTGTCGATGATGTGGGATTAATTATGACCCTCCTTCGATGGATCGCTTCTTGTCGACTTCAGCGCATTATCCGGGAAGTCGATCTAGAGACTCATTTCTGGTACCTTAGAGCTTTCATGCCCTAATGGAAATTTCTTTGTATTCGATCGAGTGATTTCACGGGTGTTATACTTCAATTCCTTATTCACATCCCGTGGATTGTACTGATAGTACCTTGAGAGCCATTGACATTATGGGTGGTTTCTCTTGCGCTTGTTAACGGTTCATATCATTGGTCGGTAATCAAATGATTTTCTAACATGATCGGGTGGTGTTGGAGCACAAGACCCTAGGCTTCGATCACAAAAGTCTAGGTTGCGAAGAGTGATGAATCATTCATGATTATATACATGATTCTTTAGGTGGATGGTTGCGACCATATCGTGGGTACTCTCGTTTTGATCCTCTCTATACGGATGGTTGTGCCCATCCCGTGGATCTATCTCATATGATCCCTTTATTCGGATGGCTGCGTCCATGCCAAGGATCCATGTACATGATCCTCTTCTTGATGGATAGTTGCGCCTATACCATGGATTCATGTATTTTCATCAGAGATTTTAGTTATGTATATGTATCTATGCTTGATTTGCAGGTCTCCCGACGACAGCGTCTGGTTCCTTGCATGTACTTGTAAAGCATTTCACCCCTCACTCATGTTCGTACCTCATACTTTAGGGGGCATCTGTTACATAGCAATTTTTCACTGTCCCTTTACTCCCCGTTCCTTGATCCTGGAGTACCCATACAGTTACCCTTGTGTACTTTCCAAGCATGGAATACATACCCCTGAACCACACTTTGTCTACCAATTCATCTCCCTTTACAAATTTTCTGGAAGATCCCTATAAAAACCTGGTTTTCAAGGTCGACGCTTTGTCTCAGTGTCCGACCCGCGACGATCACACTCTATCTTAATGTCTGGCCCGCGTCGATCCTCTTTTTGAAAGTTTTTTAAAATATAAATGAAGTTTCCACAACTAGAAGCTTCATGAAGCGAAGAGCTGGAAGTTTGTTTCGAGGATATGGCCGAGGAATTCCCCTTTGGGCTTCTTGTTCCCATAAAATAGGAACTACTCCAAAGGATAAGCCTTTTTCCCATTATTTGAGGGCCCATATCCTCCTCCTCTGTTGTTATATAAGGATACCTCCTTCAACTCTATTGCCTTAGTTAGCGATTTAGAAGTAACAATCATAGAGAGGAGAAGAAATTATAACTTCGATAGAATATAGCAGAGTGTGATTGTTTTTGTGTGTTACGAACATAGCGAGATCTTGGACCTTTGTGTATGAGGGTGTTGCAAACGTGCTTGGATACAGACCTGCCGAAGGAGAGCCTCAACATCAAGGTTTGGTTGTAAACTCCCCTTGTCTTTATCATAATAAAATGCAATTGATGTTTATCTTCCACTCTTGTTTACATTTATAATGATATTTCTAGCATTCCTTGATCAGTTAGATAGGTTGTAATTATTTTATGATTTTCATGATTTTACGCTTTTCGTGGTGTCTTGACTATCTGTACAGGTAATCAGACGTTGGTAGTAGCGTGTATCAAGCTTGAGGAGAATGAAAGATTAAGAAGCTTCGACGAAAGACGACAACATAACATCAGAACAAGGTAGGTCATCTTCCTTGCTCTGAATTTCATTACAATCTAGGAAGGTAGATGTTAGTACGTTCCCGTAGTTGCTAGACCCACCCTAAGGCTAGTTGTTTTATGATTGTCATGATTTTACGCTTTTCGTGGTGTCTTGACTATCTGTATAGGTAATCGGACATTGGTAGAAAAGTGTATCGAGATTGAGGAGAATGATAGATCAAGAAGCTTCGACGGAAGACGAAAACATAGCATCAGAACAAGGTAGGTCATCTTCCTTGCTTTGAATTTCATTTATAACCTATCTAAGTGATCAAGGAATGCTAGAAATCTCATTGTAAATGTAAACAAGAGTGGAAGATAAACATCAGTTTCATTTTATTATGATAAATAAAAGAGGACTTTACAACCAAGCCTTGATGTCGATGCTCTCCTTCGGCAGGTCCTTATCCAAGCATGTTTGCAACACCCTCATACACAAAGGGCCAAGATCTCAGTATGTTCCTAACACACAAAAACAATCACACTCTACTCTATTATCTCAAAGCTATAATTTCTTCTCCTCTCTATGATTGTTGCTTCTAGCTAGCTAACTAAGGCAGCAAAGGTGAAGTAGGTTTTCTTATATAACAATGGAGGAGGAGGATATGGGCCCTCAAATAATGGGAAAAAGGATTATCCTTTGGATTAGTTCCTATTTTATGGGAACAAGAAGCCAAAATGGGAATTCCTCAGCCATATCCTCAAAAAAAAATTCCAGCTCTCTGCTTCTCGAAGCTTCTAGTCGTGGAAACTTCGTTTCTATTTTTAAAAACTTTCCAAAAGAGGATCAGTGTGGGTCATACATTAAGACAGAGCACCGATTGTCGCGGGTCTCAGTGAAAATCTCTGCTATCAGCACGAGTTAGACACTGAGACAAAGCGTCGACCTTGAAAACCAGGTTTTTATAGAGATCTTCCAAAAAAGTTGTAAAGGGAGATGAATTGACAGACAAAGTGTGGTTCAGGGGTATGTATTCCATGCTTGGAAAGTACACAAGGGTCACTGTATGGGTCCTCCAGAATCAAGGAACGGGGAGTACAAGGACAGTGAAATTTTTTTTTGTAACACATGTGACAAAATTCAAACCAACATTGTATTTCGATATCTAGGAGTTATTGCTACACCATTCATATTTAACTTGTTGGAAACTAGATCACTACTAAGAGGGGGGGTGAATCAGCAGTAAAGACACTTGTATATTTTTCTCCATATTATTATTCTTTTAAACATGCATAAACTAAAACACAAAATCATAGATCAGAGCATCAAATATAAGAATAAACCCATAAAATAAATCAACACAATGGACACAGATATTTCTGGTGGAAAACCCTCTCCAGCGAAAAAAAACACCCCATGTTGCTGCAATGCTCAAATATTCTATTATTTCAAAAAAGTTATTTACATAGAGTTATAGTTGGCTACTATCAAATGGAGACTCTTTCTCATATAGATCAATGGACTACGATCCACTGAAGACCACCACAATCAACAATCCTCGCCCAGATACTCCTGAACTAACAAAAGACTCTACAGACTCCTATCTGTTGGAAGCCACCATGACCAACGAGCCTTGCCCAGTTTATTCTGAACTATCCAACCACCATTGGATTGATAAAATTGATCACTTATATTTATTTTGTTGGATTCCTTGAACTCCTCTCCTCTATGTGGTTCTTGTTTCAAAATATTTCACACTGGAACTGAGAATTGCTCAACATGAGCAACACAACAACATATCTTCAAATCTCACAATTAAAAAAAAAAAAAAAATATGCACCACAAACTACAATCAAACTCTCCACCAAACTACAAAAAAATCTCCAAATAATCTTGCAATAAAACTCTAATCATCTTCTCACTAGCTGCAAAAAATATTGGCTGAGACATACTTCATCTGACCGTTGCAACACTAGAAAACTGCTTCATAAAAAAATGCATCACATAACCCTCACGTATCTTGCACACAAACCTCCTGTTAAGTTTCTAAACATGTTTTATGCCATTTCAGATTAGGGCATAATACCGAAGAAGATAGAACATGCTAATAGATCGATAGAAGACAAGCCAAAACAAAGATAGTAAATGGTGGCATTACGATGATCAGCAGGATGCTTCTACTGGCGAAGTCTCCAATAGGTCATTCAGCCAAGCGTGTCACACATCACCCCAGAACAACCCAAAAAAAGAACAGTCTGTATATATCATAGCTCCAACGCTATCCAGAGAGAGAGAATTCCTCCACAACGTGTGTCAAATGAACTCTAAGTCTCTCCAATATATAGGAATCTTTGGGGGTGTGTGACATGTCCTTTAAGACATTTAAGTGTATATTTTATTCTAGGCCGACCTAGCACATAAGTGGAATATATTCAAAGTAAATGTTCTGCTCATCCGATCAAGATGATCTTTAGATCAATCTTACACCTCTCCGAAAGAGGAATCCAATAAAAATATTGGGATCGTCATCTGAGCAGCACAACCCAGAGTTTGGACCTAGTTGTCCAATTTTAACACCTCCAAACTCACACTCACTCAACACATCACTCATCCAACCAAACTATCATTGATATTTCTCTAATATATAGATGAATTGAAGGGCTCAACTCAATAATTTCCAAGAACTACTGGGATTCACAACTCTGTTGATATGCTTGATTTGATCTTCATTCAACTCATTGACTCAGTCAAACCACTAACTCCACTAGCCTTATGATTTTTTAAAAATTTGATTAGTTTCTAGAGGCCCCACTAACTTGTTTGACCATATGCCGAAAATTTTCGATCAAGAATGTCACCATAACACCTAAATTAGTTGATTTGCGCGAGGAATGCGGAGAAAAACTCATGAAGAGGCTTGGTTTCATGAAAAACACTACAAAAACTTGATTGGAGCTCCTCAGTCACTCCCACAAGCCTGCCTAGCAGTGACTGTAAAGTTTCAGTCATTCCCATAATGCACCATCCATGTGATTGGGCAAAGGATGAAGGAAAAACACAACCAAGTCATCTCAAAGCTCTAGAAAAATTTAGGAACACCTTCATTAGCTCCAAAACACACGTCCAATCCTTTGTGAAAAGTATGAAATTGATGGCATATGTCAAGAACTCCTACAACAAGTCAGTGACAAGTAGTCCCTAGTCTTCCAACCTCATCACCAAGACCAACACCTCCATCTCCTCAAGAAAAAACCACAACCTGTCCAAGCACCTCTTGCACCTATAATGACATCTCTAACTCTTGCAACAACATTCTCAACACTTGTATTAGCAACATCAAGTCATCCAACTTTCTCCAACATTGGTAGAGGCACCTCCAACACATGCAGCCAAAACACAACACACGTAGCAACAATCCAATGCTTCCACCACATGTAGAATCATATGCAACACCTGTAGCAGAAATCCAACCACCTGCAGCAACAACATCTTCAACCAACACAACATGACCTGAATCCATCTCTAGTCAGCCTCCAAATCTCCTCCACTAGTCATGCCACAATCAACTTGACATCAATGCCAACCAATAAGGCCATCAATCCAAAAAATCATCACACACCATGAGGAGGACTAATCACCATCAAGTAGACATAAGGCATATCATGAAAAACACCAAGACCTTTTGATATAAATTCCAACACTACAATTCCAACAAGCTCCCCCTTTGGCATTGATGTGAACCTCAATCTAATATCCAACACTGAGGTTGATTTCCATACGATGTCCAACACTGAAGCTGCAACTCTGAAGTTGATCTCTATGAATCCAAATTCTCTCCCCTTTGACATCAATGGAAAAGGGCCATACCAACATTGAAGAAAATGCCAATAATGTGTCGGATGAGAGAAGTGCTCCCCCTATCATACTCAACACCATACATATGCAACTCAAAGATGTCACTCCTCAAAGATAAGAATGTGAAGCAAGGATCTCACCTTCCAAAGACATCTCTAGCCACTGCCATGTAATCTCTAAAAATTGAACATGCTCCCCCTAAGCATGTAAAAAAGTTGCAAAAGCACATCCTTTGTTGTTGAATCAACACATCTGCTTAGTGCAATAAGTCTCCTTGCGAAGTGCAAAAGACTACTTCTCATAAACCATGAAGCTAATTGATATCCAATGAATACAATACATGAAATGATTCATGGAGAAAATACATGGTTGTGACAAGTACATAGGACTGAAATATGAATCCACTATAAGCATACCTATTACCAACCATGACTCTATGGGCCTAATTTTACACCATGCACCCAATGTAATGGGGCTACATCAATGATATACAAAGTAATACATGACTTGGACTTCCATTGACCCATACATAGCTAATGACAATACATGCTAGACACCATGGGTCTCTCCATCAGAAATAATCCAATAAGATGGAACAATAAGAGTACATGGATTTTTCATATGCACGTATTTATGCTCTCCTCTATTCATTCCAAAATATGAAATAACATGAGTACATGGCATCAATGAACACAGATATATAATCCATATAGCAGCAACAATAAAATGGAATACATGGTATGTGCATCAAAACATAAGTCCTCCATGAGAAATGACATAATATCTCAATATGAAACAACAAAAATAGAAATATTATCCATGGCCACTCAACACCTTGGCCACTGGCACCATCTCTATAATTAAGATCCTACAAAAAAATAGTGATACTAGAAACCAACACCATGCTCCACATGCATCAACAACAAGATAATTGGGTAACAGTAATTTAGCAATATGTCATAGAAGCAGCAACAAATACATCCTCACCATCATGAGGCTCATCAATCCTCAATATAATACATCATCAACTCCAATCATGAGCAACATAGCAATAGGAAACAATATCCATCATGTCAATACATCATGAGCATCAAAATTCTCCCATATATAAGCAACAATATAAATCAACATGACTCAAACATATGAAAATCCAACACCTCATAAGCAACCTCATACTCTATCTCCATCCCAACTCAAGCATCCAGTAATGACACATCTATAATAAAAATCATGAGTCATAAAGTGCATACTCTAGATGAGCCAACTCTAACAAATCATCTGATCTTCCATGGAAACTGCACATGCATGAAAACACATGACATAAATACCATCTAGTAGTATGATCATCATCAATATACCAACTATGTCATGCAAAACATATGACTTTTTAGCTATATGGCAGCAACAACAAAATTCCTTTCCTTCAACACACTCATGACAAGTAAACACAATAAAACTCCTCTATAGTGAGCATGATGCCAACAATATACAGGTTCAATTAAAAGTACAAATGCTCCTCTTGAATGCAGGATCCCATCATCACATTTCAATGTGTAGTTGCTCCAAAAACCATCAGTAACAATATAGTTGATCCAATCTATAATCAAAATAGAAAGAAATAGATCAAAAAATGAAAATTATCTTCAAAACTCATGAAATCCCCTTGAACATGTGGATCTCCTACAATATGTAGATTTGTCTTCATTCACATTTTCCGATATGGATGCACATCCAAGAATATACATGTAACTCATGATGTAACCATATGTTCCCTGTAAGACCATGCAAGCCTTAAAGTTTTGGTGGGAGTTCCTTGTTGCTCCTTTCTCATCCAAACTTTCATCTGTTGATACTTCTTCTTCTTGTGTGGTTAGCCTTGCATATTTTCCTCTTTCTGATTGAATATCCTATAACACATGGGAAGCTTCCAATCCTTGGCCTAATGGGAAATATTTTAACACACAAAACATCTTATGTGACCAAGGAATATAGAAATAGGCTCATGTCTTCTATTGATATGATTTATATTCCTTGCATGTGCACTGCAGTCAATATCCCTATGGCCAAAATCATTGCATGAGAAACAATAGCCATAAAATAAACTATTATACCTAACAAATGGAGATCTTCTTTGCATGCAGGATAAATGTAGTTTCTCCTTTGGCTGCTCCTTTTGATGAGAGAGTTTTATCTCTCAATTACCACAAATTGCTACCATATGTCCATGTATAGGTCATTTAATTACTTAATTTCCTTTTCCTAAATTATCAACCCAAGAATCTGTGGACTTGCAAGGCATAAGAGCACCATATGTGCTAAATATCGGTTTCCAATTTTGAAAGAAAAATATTAATATATTAAATGAAAAAAATGACAATTGATATAAAAATAAATCTATTCTAGAAAGTAGTAAATCACACCATACTTTTGGAATTAAAAAAAAAAAAAACTTAATCTAACAACAAGAAAGTTAATCTATGCTAATGACATAAAATGAAATATAATCTAGGAAAGTAGGAAATATAATCTATCATTCTTGTAAGAATTGAAAATCACACCACTCATGAAATTAAATGTATTCTAATGGTAATGAAGGAATTAATTCAAATCTATGAAATTCAAAACAATGCAATCTTAACTATACAAATGAAATGAAAACAAAGTGAAACAATCAATCTTAATCTGCAAAAACACATAAATGAAATAAGCATATGAAAGCAATAAAACTTAATCTATGAAAGCACATAAATGAAATTTAAACTAGACATAAATAAATGAAAAGAATATGATACATCTCACATTTATTAGATGGCCAATCCAAAGGACATGAGGATGGAAAGTTGAGAGACTTCAAATGCAAGCATAACCAAATCAAAGTGAATATCACTCATGAGCATGGTGCCAAATCCAACTTCTTTATTCAAAACATGAGCATTTCTCAAACTTTACACATGCTTTTTAGAGAATAAGGCTCTCCTATTTATACAAGAACATAACAAGCTATCATATTAATGGAGATCCACTATTTTATCCCTAGATCCATAAAAATATCATATAGTTACAACCAAATAGCTAATGATGAGACACATATCCTCTTTGACCTTTATCCAAATATCCTTCGATATCTTGAAGGAAATTCGAATTTGTTCAGTGGAGGCCACATAAGAGTGCCTTGGAAGCTTTCAAATGACCTACACATGTCATCAAACTCAAACCACTTTTAGGTATAAGAAAATACATGTTATTTTTCTAACTTTTAATCATAAATTCATTCTAAATACATGAAATTAATAACTATGGAAAATACAAATATGAACCCATATGGTAATGAAAGTTTAGGGTTATGTAATGACAAGGTGATGAAATGAGCTAATAAAAAATGAGAATGAAGGTGAAAGTGTATGACATTTTGAAGACATTTTGGAGGCCCAACAGTCCATGAACTCCACAATTATAACATCTACTGAATTTATTCTTCCTCCTTGGCCTTCTTCGCTTGTTATTATGCTCCATGCATGGCTCTTGATTTTTATTTTTCTTGCTACCACTAGCCACTCTAACATTTTCATATTTTCTTGTTGATGCTTGAGCACTAGCTCTGAACTACTCTAACTATTTTCTTGCATAAATTACTTCAAACTTAAATTTTTGGACCTCGTCCTTCAACTCATTGTACTGCATCCTCATTCAGATTTCACTCTTCATTCCCTCTTCCAGCTAAGTTTTCAAGTCTGGAATTTCTTCTTTGTGAGCACACTCTTTTTCATCAAACCTTCATTGATCTTTATTTTTAGCCATGAGCCTTTGATTCATTGCTTCTAGTGCTATTATCTTGGATTGTTTGTCATACTTGCTACTGATCTCTTTTTGATGTTCCTTAAGATTGGTGTTCAATCTATCACTAGTGCCTTCATCTTCTTCTTGTGAGGAGGCTTGATTTGTCACTGCAATAAGAGTAGAATCCTTTGCATTTTTCTCCATCTTTGAAATTTGTAATTTTCCTCCAAGATACAAACTTTGAAACATTTCCAACATCTCTTTTCCAATCTCATAGTGTCTCACATACATGCTATGATATTTTGAAATACTACGCAAAATAATATTTGTAGCCAAATCATTTGATTCATATTTAACTCCATATTCAACTGATAGCAAAATATTTTCACCAAGAGATAAAAAATATGACTCCAATTTCATCTTCCAAGTTGCAAATTTACCTACATGAAGCATTGGAATTCCTTGTTGATCCATTTCGAAAAAATTGAAAAATTTTGCCAAAAACTCCAATATCCACTCTCTAGCGATCAAGCTACAGCCGAGAGCCTCGATCTGATACCAATTGTTGGAAACTAGAACACTACTGAGAGGGGAGAGGGGGAGGGGTGAATTAGTAGTGAAGGAACTTGTATATTTTTCTCCAAATTATTGTTCCTTTAAACATGCATAAACTGAAACACAAAACCATAGATCAAAGCATCGAATATAAACATGAAATCATAAAAGCAATTAGCACAATTGACACAAATATTTTAGGTGGAAAACCCTCTCCATGGAAAGAAACCACCTTCTACCGTTGCGCTGCTCAAATATTCTATTATGTCAAGAAAATTATTTACATATATTTATAGTTAGCTACTATCAAATGGAGACTCTTTATCATGCATATCTATGGACTACAATCTAATAAAGGCCACCACAATCAACAATCCTCACCTGGATACTCCTAAACTAACAAATGACTCTACAGACTCCTATGTGTTGGAAGCCACCACGACCAACGAGCCTCACCCAGTTTCTTCTGAACTATCAAAACACCATTAGATTGAGAAAAATACTCACTAATATTTATTTCATTGGAGCCCTCCAACTCCTCTCCTCTATGTGGTTCTCGTTTCAAAATATTTCATACTGGAACCGAGAATTGTTCAACATGAGCACCACAACAACATATCCTCAAATATCACAATAAAAAAGCAAATATGCACCACAAACTGCAATCAAAATCTCCACACAAACTACAAAAAAATCTACAAATACTCCTGCAATAAAACTCTAATCATCTCCTCACTAGCTGCACAAAATATTGGCTGAGACATACTTCATCTCACTATTGCAACACTAGCAAACTGCTTCAGAAGAAAACTACATCATACAACCCTCATGCAGTTTGCACACAATCCTCCAAACTCACACTCACTCAACACATCATTCATCCAGCCAAAATTTCATTGATCTTTCTCCAATATATAGATGAACTGAGGTCAACTCAATAATTACCAATAACTATTGGGCTTCACAACTCTATTCATATGCTTGATTTGATCTTGATTCACCTCGTTCACTCAATTAAGCCACTAACTCCACTTGCCTTTTGATTTTTTCAATTTTGATTAGTCTGGAGGCCCCACTAAATTTTTCGACCATATGCTGAAAATTTCCGATCAAGAATGTTGCCATAATACCAAAACTTGTTGAGTTGTGTGAGGAATTCGAAGAAAAATTCATGAAAAGGCTCAGTCACATGCAAAACACTGCACAAACTTGACTTTAGCTCCCCAGTCGCTCCCACAAGCCAACCTACTAGCTACTATAAATTTTTAGTCGTTCCCATGACACACCATCCATGCGACTAGGAATAGGATGAAGGAAAAACACAACCAATTCAGCTCAAAGCTCTAATAAATTCTAGGAACACCTTTATCAACTCCAAAACACACCTTTAAGACTTTGTGACAAGTTTTCAACTTGTGACATAGGTCAAGAACTCCTACAAAAATTCAGTGACAAGCAGTCCCTAGCCTACCAACCTCATCACCAAGACCAACAACTTCAGCTCCTCAAGTAGCAACCACAAATTTTCCAAGAAACTCTTGCACCTGTAACATCTCTAACTCCTGTAGCAACATCCTCAACACCTGCAGCAGCAACATCAAGTCATCCAACTTCCTCCAACACTAGTAGAGTCATCTCCAACACATGTAGCAACAATCCAATGCTTCCATCACATGTAGATTCATATGTAACACCTGTAGCAGCAATCCAACCACTTGCAGCAGCAACATCTTAAACCAACACAACATGTCATAAATCTATCTCTACTCATCCTCCAAATATCCTCCACCAATCATGCCACAATCAAGTTAACATCAATCCCAGCCAATAAGACCATCAAGACAAACAACAATCACACATCATGAGGAGGACTAATCATTATTAGGTATACATAAGGAATATGATGAATAACACCAAGACCATTTTGAAATCAATGCCAAAAATCTCCCCCTTTGGCATTGATGTCAACCTCAATCTGATATCCAACACTGAGGTAGATTTCCATACATTGTCCAACACTAAAGCTGCAAATCTGTAGCTAATCTCTATCCATCCAAATTATCTCCCCATTTGACATCAATGGAAAAGGGTCATACCAACACCGAAGATAATTCCAATAATGTGTTAGACAATAGAAATGATCCCCCTATCATATGCAACACCATACAGATACAAATCAAATAATTCTCTCTTGAAAGATAAGAATGTGAAGCAAGGAGCTTAGCTTCCAAACACATCTCTAGCCACTTCCATGTAATCTCTAAAAAATGAGGAGCATGCTCCCCCTAAGAATGTAATGAAGTTACAAATTCACATCCTTTGTTGTTTAAGCAACACCTACTGCAATAATCCTCCTTGTGAAGTGCAAGGGAATACTCCTCATAAACCACAAATCTAACTAATATCAAATGAATACAATACATATAATGCTTCATGGAGAAAATACATGGTTCTGACAAGTACATATCACAGACATATGAATCCACTATAAGCACACCTATTACCAACCATGACTCTATGGACCCAATTTTACATCATGCACCCAATGTAATGGGGCTACATCAATGATATACAAAGTAATACATGACTTGGACTTCCATTGACCCATACATAGCTAATGATAAGACATACTAGACACCGTGGGTCTCTTCATGAGAAATAATCCAACAGGATGGAACAATAAAAGTACGCAACTTTTACATCTACACATAATTATGCTCTCCTCTATGCATGCCCAAAATATGAAATAACATGAGTACATGGCATCAAATGAAATGAAATGCATGTACTCCATATAGCTGCAACAATAAAAATGAAATGCATGGCATGTGCATCAAAACATAAGGCCTCCATGAGCAATGCCATAAGCTCTCAATATGCATCAACAACAATAAAAATACTATCCATGGCCACTCAACACCTTGGCCACCACCATCTCTATAATGAATATCCTACAGCAAAATCGTGACAACTACTAGAAACCACCACCATGATCCACATGCATCAACAACAAGATCAAATGGTAGCAGTAATATAGCAATTTTTCATAGAAGCAAAAACAAATACATCCTCATCATCATGAGGATCATCAATCATCAACGTAATACATCATCAACTAAAATCATGAGCAACATATCAATAGGTAGCAATATCCATCATGAACATGAACATTCTCCCACATATAGGCAGCAATATAAATCAACATGATTGAAACATATAAATATCCAACCCATCATAAGAAGCATCATACTCTCTCTCCATCCCAACTCAACCATCCAGTAATGATACATCTAGAATAAAAATCATGATCCTTAAAGTGCAAACTCTTGATGAGCCCACTCTAACAAATCATATGATCTTCCATGGAAACTACACATGCAGTACAACACATGACATAAATATCATCTAGCGGTATGATAATCATTAATATACCAACTATGTCATGCAAAACATATGATTTTGCGGCTATATGTCAGCAACAAAAAAACTCATTTCCTGCAACACACTCATGACAGGTAAGCACAATAAAACTCATCTATAGTGAGCATGATTCCCACAATCCACATGTCCATTTGGAAACACAAATGCTTCTCTTGAATGAATGATCCCCTCATCACATTTCAACATATAAATGCAAAAAAAAACCATGAATAAAAATATAGTTGATCCAATCAATAATTAAAATAGAAAGAAATAGATCATAAATGAAAATGCTCTTCACACATCATGAACTCACCCTAAATACATGTGTCTCCTACAATATGGATATTTGTCTTCATTCACACTTTTCAATATGACTGCACATCCAAGAATCTACATGCATGATGCAACCATATGCTCCCCCCTAAGACCATGAAGGCCTCAGGTTTTGGTGGGAGTTCCTTGTTTCTCTTTTCTCCTCCAAAATTTCATTTTTTTATCCTTCTTCTTCTTGTGTGGTTTCCCTTGCATATTTTCCTATTTTCGATTGAATCTCCTGTAACACATGGGAAACTTACAAGTCTTTGCCTTATGGCCAATATTTTCACACACAAAACATCTTATGTGACCAAGGAATAGAGAAATAGGCTCATGTCTTCTATTGATATGATTTATATTCCTTGCATGTGCCCTGCAATCAATAGCCCTATGGCCAAAATCATTGCATTAGAAACAATAACCATAAAATGAATTATTATACTTAAAAAATGGAGATCTTCTTTGCATGCAGGTTTGATGTAGCTTCTCCTTTGGCTTCTCCTTTTAATGAGAGAGTTTTATCTCTCCATTACTGCAAATCGCAACTATATGTCCACGAACTCCATAGTTATGACATCTACCAATTTTATTCTTCCTCCTTGGCCTTCTTCTCTTGTTATTCTGCTTCATGCATGATTCTTGATTTTTATTTTTCTTACTACCACTAGCTGCACCAACATTTTCAGATTTTCTTGTTGATGCTTGAGCACTAGATCTGAACTGCTCTAATTATTTTCTTGCAGAAATTACTTCAGCCTTCAATTTTTGGGACTCATACTCAAACTCATTGTATTGCATCCTCATTCCAATTTCACTCTTCATTCCTTCTTCCAGCTGAGTTTTCAAGTATGAAATTTATTCTTTGTGAGCACACTCTTTTTCATCAAACATTTGCAGTAGCATTCATTGATCTTTATTTTCAGCCATGAGCATTTGAATCTTTGCTTCTAGTGCCATTATCTTGGATTGTTCATCATACTTGTTAATGATATATTCTTTTTGTTCCTCAAGATTGGTGCTCAATATTTCATTGCTATCACTAGTGCCTTTATCTTCTTCTTATGAGGAGGCTTGATTTTTCAGTGCAATAAGAGTATAATCCTTTCCATTTTTCTCCGTCTTTGAAATTTGCAATTTTCCTCCAAGATAAAAACTTTGCAACCTATCCAACATCTCTTTTTTAGTCTCAAAATGTCTCACATACATGCTATCAGATTTTGAAATACTATGCAAAATAATATTTTTAGCCAAATCATTTGATTAATCTTTAAATCAATATTCAACTGATAGCAAATGTTTTTCATCAAGAGATAAAAAATACGACTCCAATTTCATCTTCCAAGTTGCAAATTTACCTAAATGAACCATTGGAATTCCATGTTGATCCATTTTGAAAAATTTGTAAACATCTACGAAAAACTCCAATATCCACTCTCCAGTGATCAAGCTACAACCGAGAGCCCTGCTCTGATACCAATTGTTGGAAACTAGATCACTATTGAGAGGGGGGGTGACTCAGTAGTGAAGGCACTTGTATATTTTTTTCCAATTATCATTCTTTTAAACATGCATAAAATCAAACCCAAAACCATAGATAAGAGCATTAAATATAAATAGGAAATCATAAAAGCAATCAACACAATGGACACAAATATTTCAGGTGGAAAACCCTCTCCATGGAAAAAAACCACCCGCTAATGTTGTGCTGCTTAAATATTCTATTATGTTAAGAAAATTCTTTACATAGAGTTATATATGGCTACTATCAAATTCAGACTCTTTCTTATGCATATCTATGAACTATGATCCATTGAAGGGCACCACGATCAATGATCCTCGCCTGGATACTCCTAAAATAACAAACGACTCTACAGGCTCCCATCTGCTAGAAGCCACCACAACCAAGGAACCTCACCTAGTTTCTTCCAATATATACAACCACCATTGGATTGAGAAAATTTCTCACTTATATTGATTTCGTCAGAGTCCTCCAGCTCCTCTCCTCTATGTGGTTCTCATTTCAAAATATTTCATAATGGAACCGAGAATTGGTCAACATCAAATATCACAATCAAAAACCAAATTTGCACCACAAACTGCAATCAAACTTTCCACACAAATTTCAAAACAATCTCCAAATATTCCTGTAATCAAACTCTAATCATCTCCTCACTATCAAAACAGAGCAAGATAAACTCATAAATATGGGTGCTCTCAAGAATTACAATTCCCATGCACTTACAATACATTAAATCAACAAGAAAAACAAGGAAAAACCAGAAGGCAAGAATGATCTTGATCACGAAAAAGGGAGCCATCAATAAACCCACTGAGGATTCTTCTAACTCCAAAGTTGGAAAATCAAAGAAATCCAAAACAAAGTGTGTAAATTTTAATAGATAAATTCATCTAGAAATTTCATGAATGAATAGGACTATCTATCTTATGAAACAAGCTCTTCAGAAATATGATCTTGAAGATTGCATTCCAAATAATGCCATAAATAAGCCTAGAGATAATCCACTAGAAGATCGAGGTAAAGGCTATGCTTTGATTCCTATTACTTCCTCACCTAATACATGGATTTTGTATTTTGTAGCCTCACATCATATGCTACTTTATATGATATCTTCTCATGTTTGGAATCTTGTAGCGAACCTCCTATTTTAATGGAAGATGACACTCTTGTATTAGTATGTGGACAAGGCAAAGTGGATCTTGATAATGGATGTTTCCATAATGTATTTCATGTTCCAAATATGTTCACAAATATACTCTCAATCTATTATATCACACACATAAAGATAGGAAAGAAGGTAGAATTCATTCCAGATTCAATGGTTATCTCTGAGATGTTAGGTGGTTCCAAAGTTTCTATTAGGGAGGTGGATAACCATTATAGGTTATATATTTTTTCTCACTTTGTTCCTAAATTTGATTATATTATGATTCTAGAAATGAAAATGAAGAAAGTAGAGAAAGAAGTGTCAAAACGGAAGAAGGCCCCTTTGCATGCATTCCATGAGGAACCTATTATAGATTTTCCATAACTTAATGTTGCCAATCTTAGAGATGATTCTTTGTACTCTTCGGATAATATTATTGATTAGTTTCAAATTATAATTTAGATGTTCATAAGAATGATATTGTATATCTAAATCTCATACCATGATGTTCATAATAGATTCTACACGTAGCTAGTGATTTAGTGGGTGGCCTTGGTGATCCACAAAGAAGTAGATCTCATATTATAGATGCTCTGTAAGCACTCATTCACTAGTACAAATGGGGCCAAAATCTGACAGCTATTCATCAGATATGCGACTTATTGGCATTGGCTACCCGACACATTGGAGTTGAGCAACTCATTGTTGGCATTATTTCAAATAGTCGAAACTTTATTAAATGTCGGATATTCGATAATACAAACATTGATTATTCAACACAAAAAATGGTTGAAATTGTCATTAAAATATGACGCTTTGATGTTCTTTTTGCGACGCTCACATACATTGGATATTATATGGAAAAAATGTTAGTAGAGATGTCCACATGCGTTGAATATTTGAAAGGACCCACATTTCGTTTCATCACCCTGGATTCCAAAAATTGTGACACTTTGTCGTTAGATATTCAACAATTTGTTAGTTTAGTCTGAAGGGAATGTTTGACGATGTGGTGTCAGATAATTGACGGTAGAACTATATTGTGCGACAGGAGTGTTATCCCTTCGATGCTTCCTTTTGTCGGTACGGAGCAGAAAGTCCGACGATTTAGCATAAGATATTTGAAATTCTATTAAATTAATTTTAGGGGATTTATCTCAGAAGCGTCATTTTGTCAATTTGGAGTAGCAAGTTTGATGATTTAGCGTTGGATATTCGACGGGATAACATTTTTGTCTTACGAGAGTGCTATATGTCTAAAGCCTTCTTCCCTCGGTCCTGCGTCGAGTATCTGATGGTTGTCCTATTGGATAAGAGTCAGATATGCGACAACTTCCATGTACCGTTGAATATATGACAGGTGTCTGTGCATTAAAAAAAATATAATTTGATGGCTTTACATGAGGTTTTTTTCTTTTTCCATGGATCCATAATATTCATTCGAAATTTGAAATACCAACACCTCAATTCAATAATTCAACCACTATGATCAATAATCCATAAATAAAAATTACTCAAAATACATAGCAATGTAATTTTTGTGTTATTACTATTGTAGGGAAAGAGAACGATATCTCATCATTTTTTAGATTTGCTCCCCAAATCCAACTTTTGAATTGAAAAAATTGATACATCCCTTATGACTCATCCCTATATCATAATTGTTATATATCTAATATTATACATAACACACTCACACAAACAACAAAGTTCGCAAAAATGAGGTGATATCTACTATGTATTGATTCCCTCAAAAGAAATCTTGTAAACAAGGAAGGGAATTTTTGCCACTTTGAGTAAGTTTGGATAATCATCAAAATCAAAGTTTCAAGTGATTCAGCAATACTCTAGATCGAAAATTTAGAAACCTTTTGCTAGATTTATAAAGTGGCTTAAAAATTAAGAGCCTTCCTCTACAAGCCTTTCTCTGCAATACAATCCCAATTCTGAATTGGGTATGCAATTCATTACTCTTATTTTTTTTCCATGATATATACATCCATAATTTTCTCTTGTACTATTATTCATAGTTTTCTCTATGAAACTAGAGTTATGAGCTTCTCTAAGGAACATAAGTAATTTGTGTATCTAATGGATGCATTAATATACCATGAGGAGTTGTTTTCTATGGAAAATATGATGTATAAAGTTTTTTTAATGGTTGGTAGGTGTAGAGATGATATACCATTGTAATAAGATGGATTTTGTTCCACACTAATACTCTCTTCCTTTTTTATTTAAGACTTTGGATGTGACTCGTTTTAACCTTTCAATAATAAGAACATAGGTTCCTAATAAATGTGAGTAGAAGCGTAAGTATTACAATGATAATATTATAATGAGAGGATAATATCACATAACTCACATACCTATGTGCTAAAGAAAACCTATAGTCTATAATGAACTTCATTTGAACAAAGTTTTCGATGTATGCTTTGTTAGGCCAAAACAAACCACAACATATGATGCCTTATGGTTTGATACCATCAAAGAGTTAGGAGAGGGGAAATTATTAATTTTCAATGTAGGGATTAGTAATGTGGAAAGAATCCAAACACCCAGAAGTTCAATGTAAAATTAACAAACCTTTTTGTAAAACAATCCTCAATATGTAAATCTTGGATATTTAATATCACCAAACAGTTAGGCACATGTTGGTGTGATAAGGTGATTTGCAACATAACATAAACATTGAACATAACTCAAAAAAAACTTATAATGTTGTTTTAATATAGTTTTAAACATCACATAAACATTAGCCATAACCCAAAAACATCTGACAACATATACATAAAAAAACCATTAACAACATTGATATTAAAACTAGCATTATCATTAAATTATAAGTTTAAAAATATATCGAGTCTAATAAAACCATCGACAATGCTACTAAAACTAATGTAACTTTGAACAACCATATATATGAAGCTTAATTGTTAGTAAATACAGATTATATAGAATTTATTTCAATCCTACCAAATGATATCTTGAATAGCAATTTATTAGGCCACGTTGTAAATAAACAAAGGATTTACATAGATTCTTTGACCAAATTGCTTTACTAAGGATGCTATGGGGATGAATATGGTATCCAAGGGTGTGAAGAATTTTTTGGATTTCCTCCAAAATGAGTTTCATGACATGGATGTTAATGAGTGTTTCTGGCAATTTATATGTAGACAAGGAACCCACAACTGTGAATTAGATTGATGGGTGTGGAAAATAAGTGGTGTGTGATGATATCATCACCAAGGAAGTTGTTAGCAAGATTTTGAAGACAATTGTTCCAGTTTCTTTTAAGTTGAACAAGCTTAGGAACATAACTAGAACTACACTAGCTAGTGCAATGGGACGCTTCAATGCTCACACATCCAATATTTTCTACTATATTTATTGTGACTGATCTATATATTGGTTTCATTATCTAATATATATTAGTCTAAAAAAATTCTAACATATATTAGTTGTCAATTCAAAGCAGTTTGTGATTATGATGACAATTTAAGTACATGAGTGTAATTCCCATGATGGGATGTATGAATTGTCCGCCCCACATTGCCCATCAATTATTATAACCTTGAATGGGCTAATACTGGTCTATCATCATCATCTAAAAATGATCTGATAGATGAAAATTTACCATGTCTACCATCATCACTTCACCCTATCTCATAGATGACCCATTCTACAGATTATATGCATGAATTTCTGGTAGGCCATCCCCTCTACCTAGCCTATGATTGATTGTAACAACAAGTGAATAAAGGATAATTTATAAGTAGGGTATCTCGTCAACAAAGATCTGTCAATTTTCCTTTATTAACTTCTTGTCACAATCCATCATAGGATAGGTGGAGGGGATGAACTTCTATAAATTCATGCATATAATCTGTTGAAAGGGTCATCTATGAGATAGTGTGAATTGATGATGACAAAAATTATAAATTTTCACATGTCGAGTCATCAGATGATGAGATATGCCAGTGATAGTGCATTCAAGGTTACAATAATTGACGAGCAATGTGGGGAGGAAAATTCATATGTCCCATCATGGAAATTAAACACATATGTACTTAAATTGTCATAATAATCACAATTTTTTGTGATTAGGGATTGAAGCAGGAGTAGGTAGCACCTAAATTAGCAACGTGGTAGTGTATGGTGGAGTGGGATAGGGATACAAAGTAGTAGATGTGTTAGAGGCCATTTTTTCACATCATCCCAAAAGGCATAAAACCAGATCCATTAACATCCATGAACACTTTGTCTTAATCCCACTACAAATCCCTAAGAATCAATTCTCCAAAAAGTACAAGTTTCTAGGTCTATCTGCTCAAAAACCATCTTTTTAGGGCCAACACATCTTGTCCCCTTGTCCACCAACATTGGGTGAAAGTTGCATACCTGAGCATTAGCGATGACCAACACATGTTGCTTTATTCTGTAGGTGCGTTGCTTCTAGAAATTCGAGAAAAATAAAAATAAATTTGAAGCATCTTCTTCCAGAAGCTTCTAAGGTGGTTTTAACTATTTTCCACAGATAGAGATCTTGAATTCCTATTTGATCCTATATTGGAGACCTGATCTCTTATCCCTTGAGCTTATCCTCCCTCATAAGTGGATCTCAAGCCTAGATTGGTAGATCCTAAACTACCATGTTTGTCCTATAAATTTACTACCTCCTATAGAGTGTAGGTTGGATTTTGGAGATTGCTAGTGCCCTCTTGTTGTTGCTTTGAGCTTAAGGAAATCATCATTCATTTGCATTATGGTTGAGTGTGAAGGTGTTCTTTGTGACAAGGAAGGACAAGTCAAGTGGGGAGACACATCTACAAAGTCAACTTCTATATATGGTTGTAAATCTGTCCTTTATTTGTTAATACAAAAAACATCTTGTTTTCCTATACTTGTGTTATGTTTATGCTCTCGTATTTAAATTCCATGTTGACTCATTGAATGAAGATATTGGATTATGTTATGTGGATGTTGTAGTTTCTTTGCTTATTTTAGTAATTATTGTAGGTTCCATTTATAGTGCATGGAGCTAGGATTGGAGCTTACAAGTGAGGAAGAGAGGACTTGCTACGAATTCCAGGGAGGTTCATTTTCCATATTCCAATATCTTAAGGAAATCATTGATTCTTTGTGTCCTGTGTTGTTCTAGATCATACCACTAGATCTATGGAATTCATTTTTGTCCAAAAAAGTGAAATTATGTATAAAAAATTGGCAACCATACTGGGGATCGATATTTTTCCTTAGTGGTTTCCTTGACCTTAGCATATTTTTACCTCTCAAAGTGACCTTAATCGACTTATTTAGACAATGATTGACCTTAGGAAAACATTTTTTGAGCTTGGTTTGGTTTCTTATGTCATGTTTTGACCAAAATATCCCCAACACATTCCCTATTTTGAGACATAGCACTCCAACACTTTTTTTCTTTCTCGGTTTCTGCGTTGCAATGCACTGGTTCTTGTTCTGCACCTATGTAGATCCTGTAGGATGCAAAAAATTGCATTCATTTGCCTTTCTCTTTGGTCTTCTTTGGTCCAACAAGTTTTCCTTGTGTATTTTAGTTTGTCTCTATCTATGAAAAGCCTTCATTATGTTTGCTTTTGATTTTATTAGCCTTTGAGGAGAATTTATTTGGATTTTTCTTTGTTCTTATCAATTAGGTATTTTGCAAACTTTTTGCTTGATCATTGATTAAATTGAAGAAATTTATATTACAATCAGATTCTGTGTGATTTCTCTTATCAGTGATCTCACTGCATCTTAATTTGCATTGTATTTGAATGTTAAGAGGAAAGAAGACACATTTTTTTCATTATATGCATCATATAGGGTTTTGAATTTAAATTGGAACAGTTGCATTAGAAAATATACTTTGGAAGTTTTGTTTGCTGCATTTTGTGTGTTGCATTAATATTTGTTTCTTCCCCCCCGTAGATAGATTTTCATTGAAAATAATTTTTTTCTTATTATCATGATAGATTGCATTTTACGGAATTCAAGTAAACTCATGGTGAGCCTTGAAAACTCAGACATAATTGAAGATAAAATCTACAATTTACTGAATCAACCTAAGGAGTATTTGTAACATTATGCAAACATCTACAAGTCTAGGCTAGAGACGTGTTCCAACATCCTTAAACGTAGGAGTTTTCATTCTTTTTCTGCATTACATTCTGGAGGTAGTCAGTATTCCACATATGTAAGTGTATCATATCATTCTACACATACCTTCAAGTATATCGGATGGCGCTCCACGCATGAAAAGTATATGGGAATGTTTCCTATCATACAACACGAATTATACAACACTACTATGGATTGTGCTTCCACGTACCTTCGGTTATATTTTGGAAGTCCCCTATAGGTTTCTATCCCTCAAGTAACGGAGTCAGCCACCTTACACACTGTGATACACCAAACACAACATTCAGGGAGATTTATTGTCTATACATAAATCATTTGTTCACCAAGGTGGTATATTGCAGTTCACAGTGACTTGGTAAACCCCTTTTCCTAGTTACCCTTTATTTATTTATTTTTGTTGGTAATTTCTAACAATTAGTAAACCATCGTGGAAGAACAACCACAACAACCCCGTCGTTTTTATAGGATGCAAATATTTCCTCCTCTTCCTCTAGAGGGAACTCATGTTCATTGAAAGAACAAACAAATGAAAATTATTGGATCCAATACTTTAGAAGCTACCCCTTTTGGACCTACATCTGAAATTAACCAACCATAATCGTCTCTTCCTGTAAGAACTGAAACTGAGATCAATTATCTACTAGTTGGTGAGTCTGATACAATCGAAACTAAAGAACCTAAAACTTTATTACCTGAAGTTATTCAACCTCAGTTTCCTTATTCAAAAACATTACAACCTGAGGAACCTCATTTAACTACACTCATTACTTTAGGTTCTTCCTCTTCTCTTCCTCTATCTTTGACTCAACCACAACCCGAATATCTCGAACCCAACGGTGAACAACTTCCACCTGATATTTCGAGTATTAAGGAAATTCCTCAAGAAGAGTCTCGACCTTCTTCTCCTATTCATTTAAGAGGGCTTCATCTTTATCAAGTCACAAGCTCCTTTGTCTGAAACTCCTCTTTTCAACTACGACAATCCTCTTTGGGAAATTTAACCATGACTGAGTCTGCCATGGTTTCTTAGCCAACATATGCCATTATGAGTGAGAAAACCAATGTTATATCTACATCCGTGTTTGCAACATCACCAGAAACACATTTGTATGGTGTTCCATCAGTGTAACTTGGTTACCAATCATTATCTAGTGCCTTTTTCTGGTGCATCAAACATTCCATGGACTTCTCCCATTTCATCCTCTTCTGGAATTCCATCTGGTACTTCTTTAATGAGTTCCGTGCAACTTAACCCTCCTATTATGCCCCAACCCTCCGTAGAGCAACACTATCGTCTGTGTGTTGTCAAGATAAATCCCCTTTGCGGACAGAGGTGATCTCTCTAGCCCTAGAGTGGGCCTAGAAACACGAGATTCTTTCTAACATAAGCTTTCTTAACTAATGCTTACAATGAAAAGAGGAAAGAGACATAAATACATTTTTCCAATCACTATCATTAGATCAATTGATGGTGACCTTGATCCACAATCCTTGAAGGCCCACTTCCTACTACTAATGGCGCGCGAATACCTGTGGATGATCAGGAGACAACAACAAATGTGACACAATATATAATAAACGTAAACACTAGCTATCCAACAGATCAAGGAGTACCAAAATATTTGCATAATAATGTAGAAAAATATATAAAGAAAACATCAGATGTTATTATTGATAAATTACAAAAGGAGAGCTTACAACCACGCCTTGATGTTGGAGGCGTCCTTAGGTGAAAATCTGAGTCCTTCACCCAGCTCAAAAGCATTCCTTCTCCCATGCACTTAGGCTTAATCATGATGCAAGCATGCGAAGAGATGAGTCTAACAATGATCAAACAAGCTCTAAAACTAAGGGAATGAGGGATGTGAATTTATAGCAAGGATAAGGAGGTTGGGAGCCCATGAAAGGAGGAGGGAGGTCCACTTTCTAAGAGATGATCCCCCATGGATGAGATCAAGTCTCTAAAATGAGACAACTCGACCTTATCATCTATGTTCAACAACCACCTCGTTGCCCTTGAGATTCTAGAGGTTGAAGCTTATCCTCCATTTTAGGAAGTACTACCAAAAAGGGATCAGTGCAGTTTTCCAAGAAATTAGGGCGCTGACAATGCTGGGCCAGAACTGGGAGAAGGACATCAGCATGGTCATGGGACTAGGAAGGGCGTTGACCCAGGAAACTAGGAATTTGACCAAGTTCCTTTAGTAATCTTTCAAGGAAGTATTCTTTGGATATTCAAGGGGATATGTCAGCATATTTCTTGATGATGGAAAAGTTGCACAAGATTCGTCACGGGGCATTTCAGGATCAGGGACGGGAAAATGAACATGGTGAAAAATTACTATGTAACAGATGCCCCCTAAAGCATGAAGGTAGAATAGGGAGTGATGGTTGAAATTATTTATGAACCAAGGAAAAGAATGCAAACCACCTTCGAAGAAACTGCCAAATCAAACACTTACAATATATGACATCTCTGATATAAATATGCCTAATCACATGATGTTACATTAGGCATAAAATGACACATGAGCCCACGGTATGGTCACAACCATCCGTATAGATAGGATCATGTATAAAATCATGAATACTCAATAACTCCACGTAGCCTAGACCAAAAATTAGATGTGACCCAGGGTCTTTATCGCGATCTCAATCAAACCAATGCATGAATCTAGCCATGTGAAGAAATGTGTTGGTGTCGAACATGGTAGAAACCACCTGATTACTGATCAATGATGAAAATCATTAACAGGCATGAGAGAGACCACCAATAATGATGATGGACCTCAAGGTAAAACAACACAATCTACAAGTGTGAATAGATGTGTTGAAGTCAAACATCTATAGAATAATTCGATCGAAGGCCAATGATGTGAACCTGTCGTCAAACACGAAGAACTTTCCATTGAGACATGCAAGCTCCAAGGTACTGAAAGATTATCTAAACCACTTTCCCGGATAATGAGATGAAGTCGACAAGTGATTCATCGAAGGAGGGACATAAGGATTCCCACAACATTGACATGAAATAGCAGATATCTTAAGATGATAGGAGTGATTTGGGATTGTACCAGAGGAGGTAAAATATGTAGAAGGTGTTTGAAAAAAATGACTTCTCTTGAACATATTGGTGACATGACTCCGGAGGGTGGCAACATTTGACTCAAATAGGATCAGAGGTCATGTTGAAAAAATTGGTAACCATATAAGAGGAAAACATATTTACCAAACCCATGGAGGAAAAGTGACGAATGTAGGATGTCCCTAACCCGACATGAACTGCAGATGAGTGTCATGTTAAAGAGCAGCAAGCTGCCCAAAATACACATAAGACGTTCACTTTCAATTTTCCCCCATTATTGTTGTTATCACTTTCCCTAACTTCCTAAGGCTGATAGTAGGATTAGAGAAAGGTAACCACATACCAACTTTTGGCCAGGTAGGTAGCCCTATCCGGACCAGAGAGGGCTCTCTTTGTGTCACTTTGAAATCAAAGGGATGACTAGATATAATATTTTAGGCTAGTTATGATGCTCAATAGATTAAGGTTTTTGTTTGTTTGAAGTTTTGCTGGATAGGAATGACAATTAGGAGACTAGGTCTAGGGTATTGATCTGATTTCAAAGGTTTAGTTGCAGAGGTAAGGGTGAGGCCAGGTAGGTAAGCTAAGAAGCATGATTAATTTTCCATTGTGTATAGAGTGAAATGAGAAGGAATCAAAATGAGCATTAAATGGAATTCATTCATCAGAAGAGCAATACAATGAGCATGGAAAGCATGTTTTCTGTCAATAAATTGATAAGACTTAATAAAGAAGCATATATGTGGAATATGAGTAACATAACATTCAACATTATGAGTTTACACAGAAAATAAAATGCTCAAAGGCATACCACCAGAGTCTCAACACTATGTCTACAACACTGTCCTTGATTTCATTAGCAAAATCTTGTACAATAGCTCCATTGAAAATAAAAACTATCCAACCTATACAATGACAAAAGAGAGTCTAATTATATAAAATATAGATCATGACACCTCACTAGGTCGAAATCCCATCCCAAATGGGTCATAAATGCAAGAGATGAGTCATTTTCTAGTTTTTAGGGAGGTTAGAAATCATTCCCTAAAATTTAGCTACAAACTAGAAGTATTTGTCCCTTACATTAATTACACATTCCATCATACAAAGAAGAAAAAAAAAACCTAATAACTCTAATGAAAACTCATAGCCTCGAATTTGTGACCATTTCTGAGCTTAACAGTTGTCCTAAGGAATCCAATGCTAATTTGTGACAATTCTGACTGAAGAAAAAAAAAATTGCAGAAGCGTAACAAAACTTTGGAGGCACTTTGAGAAGTCCAAATCCACTTCTGAAAGAATGGTCAACTATCCCTGTGTGTCTAGTTTCCATAACATCTTGAATTTTGAAAAATGACCCATGGGAAGGCTTCCAAAAGTTCATTCTCCCAAGGTTACTCCAGTATGTTCCAGAAGCATAACAATGTGTTCCAGAAGCGTAACAAAGCCCTTTGAGAGGGATTTTTGAGGACTTACTAGAGGATTTTGGGGCTGCAAGTGGCATGGTTGGAAATCTTAGGATGTCTACTACAAAATGGAGTCCTCAAGCACTGCAAACCCATGTTCCAAACCCATGAAAAAATTATTTGAAGACTACTTGTCCAGAATTGCAGAAAATGACCTGGAGTAAGTGCATTGTTGGAATTTCTCTCAAACCATAACACATGTGCATAAACTGAAGGATTTTTTTGTTCTTTGGCCTATGATTGACAAAAACCTCTTTCACTTTTGTAAAATTCACCTCCATTAATTCAGAAACTGACTTTGAAGCCAAATTGTCCTTATGATAGTAGGGTAAGTTAGTGAGATGAAATGGGGGTGATAGGGTTGAGTAAAAACTATGATAATAATTTAGTGGATAGGGTAGTGTCTTGAATTCACAATGAAAGTGGAATGAGGGGAAATGGATTAGGTTAGGTTGTTCAAAACCTCAAAACACGGTAAATTCCCAATTTTGACTGTGGGAAAACTTGTGAAAAAGTTTTTTTTTTAAGTTAAGTAGGTGACACAAGGGTTATGAAGCTAAGTAAAAATTCTAAGAAAATTTCAGTGAGGATTATGGAACCTTAGCTTCACAGTGCAAGTGGAATGAGGGAAAATGGAGGGGTATAGGGTAGTCAAAACCCTAAGACACGGTCACCCTATGTTTTCATTGTCTACACTTTGTTAAAAAGCTAGAATGAGGGTTTGATGGTGTGAAGCATGTTATGGATGGTGATGTAGATGATAGGAGTGTATATATGGGGCATATGGGATGTAATTTTAGGGTTTATGTGATAGGTTAGGGTTTAGGTTGAATAGAGTAGGTTAGGGTTTAACAAAACAATTTTTTTTTATATATGAAGACAATGGAGACATGGAGGAGAAAATAAAAGAAGATGACATGCCTTTAAATCCTCATAATTAAACCAAACACTAGCATGGATGAAGGTTTCTTACCTTGAATGGAAGCTACAACAAAGGATAGATGACAAGCTTTGCAAGTTTGTAGGGTTTCGGGCTTCAAAACACCAGAGACTTTCACCTTGCAGAAGCGTAACACTGCCTTTTTCTCAAACACAGAAACATAACAATAGGATTTTCTACAACACAGAAACGTAACAAAGCTGCTTCCCTCACCCACATGAGAGTAACAAAGGTTTTTACACTATCACAGAAACGTAACAACGCTACTTTTACCTCCACAGAAGTGTAACAGTGCTATTTTTACCTCGACAAAAGCATAACAGTGCTATTTTTACCTCCACAAAAGTGTAACAATGCTACTTTTAATGAGAAAACAAGCCTTAGAAGGGTAACAAATGAAGTTTTAATGCTTGGGTTTGGAGTTTAAAAGAGTGAATGGTTAATTTTTCATGTGTAAAGGGTAACAATGAATAAACATAAAGTTCGCTCACCCTTTATAGGCTTTGACAACCCTTAACTTTTCCCTTTGATGCTCATTGTTGTGGATCATCTGCATATCCTTTTAATTTTATATTAAAAAATACAAAAAAATCTGAAATTGAAATAAAAGAAAATATGTTAAATATGTTAAAGTATTATAGTCTTATACTTTGGCATAAAAAGGAAATGCCTTTTCTGATGTATTAGAGTTTAATTGTTTTAAAATTTATACAATGGGTTTTATATCCGAAGATTAAAGGCCGATTAATTAAACTGGCTGAGAGTGCTGATATTAAAAATATAAATTGGATGACTCAACCCACGGGCACTAATAGCATGAGAGTTAACGGAAAGGGTGCCCTTGCAGATGACTGGGTTGACTGCAGAGGCGATGAAGATCAACGGTGGATATCAACTGCGGGGGCACCAGCCGGATTTTTCAGCCGTATTGGTCATAATCATCCTCCTATAAGATTTTCACAGGAAATATGGCGTAAAATATTTCGAATTTCCTCTTGCAGACTTCAAAAACCGTTCTTATGCCCATCACTGCCATTTCCCGCCTCCAAAAAACCTCATAAAAGGCTGAAAATTCATATCTGAAATATTTAAGGCGTAGCTCCTTCGGCCCTGGCCCCATTGTCTCCTTCCCCATGTAACCTGGGCGCTAGACCAGGCACTAGTCCTGCGGGCGCTTATCCAATATGTATCGGGCGCATTCCAAGCCGTCGATCTATGCAGATCTAACGGCATTTTCTCATCTCTGCTGCGCCCGTAGCCTACCTATTCACCGTCTGATCAAATCATAAATCAACGGTTCGCTATCCGGTGGTTCTGGTGGTCCCCGCGCCTAAAGCATTGTTCAAAACCGCCCGGTATTCATCGCACCGCCTTTCGGCGGTAGGCGGTAATTTCTGTTTGGCCAGCGATTCCACTCAGCGCTTGCCACGCGTCCCCGCGTACGGCCCGAATACCGCCGTCCATCGCGCATTAATGTTCGACCCAGGATGCACAGCGATATCGCTGTCAGCCATCTGATCTGAAGGTCTCCATCTGACGATCGTCATACCCCGCAGCTGCACGAACATTAACCCAAGCCTATCGCGCCCTTGGCCCACCATCTTATTGTCTTCCGATGTGTTTTTAACCGTCGATCTCGCCCAGAAATCGAACGGTCCATATCTCCGGCATACTCCGCCACAGATTCTGTTCCTCCACGTCATCATCCCACGTGTTATCGCATCTCTTCCTCCGCCATTTATATATTTCATTCATACGTTATATTTTAATGTTTTTCTCTGGCCAGCTCATTCGCCATTCCTCCGCTGCATTTTTCCGCCACCCTACGTTGTTTCACCATATCACAGTTTACACGACTGTTTCCATTAACCTTGCCATTATCCCCACTGTGTTCACCGCTCCATGCATGGGTTTCTTGAACAAGTTTGTGGGTTTTGCAGATTAACAGCGACGGAAAGTGGCTATTACTCACAGCCTCCATTACAGAGGCCACGAGCACGGCAAAGGACAATGACTTAGAGGCAGAATTTATGAAGAAATATTTGGGAAGCTGTTACAACACGACTTTCATTAAAAGAAGCAGGGTTAAAATATATCAAACCCTCCAGAGTTATTCAAAGCGCAGATTTTTGCAGATGAAGACATTAATTTTGTGGCAAAGAGTATCAGTGGAAGATCCAAGAATGCAGTGTCCAATATTGAAGATCTTCAATTCTAATTCAGGGTCTAGCCAGCAAAGGGTATGATGCACAAAAAGCAATACCCTCCAGGTCTTCTTTCAGCTGAATTTTCCTTCAGGAAAGGACAGAATGTTGGTATGGTTATCCCTATATCGTGCTCCTGAAGAAATTTTCACCAAGTGCATTTACTTCAGAAGGCGGGCAGCATAGTACAAACAGCACAGCGCCGTCAAGCAGTATGGGCGAGCACTTCTCCACCATTTTGTTTTAATGATACAATTAAATGTTCATCACCTACCTCTTTTACTAGTTTTTAGTTTCTCTTATAAAAACCATGAAAAAACGCATTGTAGTGGTTCCAGATTTTTATCAGAAAATTATGCAGTGAAAGACTTTTTGCATACATTTTGTAAAATTCTCGTATGAAGGCTCAGAGCCCATAAGGTCTTAGTGAGGAGGAGTCCTATCTGTCAAAAAGGATTCTGGTCTTTGGTATTTCACAGTCTGTAATCTTCTTTATTGTGTTATATTAATAGAACATTTCATTTCATCCATCTTTCTTGTATCATGTTTTGGAATGCGAGTGGCTCACTGATTTTTGGTGTGGATTCATCCTAGTTGATGCCCATGCTTGGATCAATCAAGCGCTTTAAATATGGCTCATGCATGGTATTCTGTTCCATTATTCAGCTAACCATACTTCTGCTATATTAGCTACTTTAAGAGGGTGCTTTTAAAATGCTATTATTATGTATGGATTCTTAGATTGGTAATCCCATGCATGGTGGTATTGTATATCTGGGTATCAACTCATTGTTAACTAATATATTCTCAATATTTCTTTCACTACATCTACCTTCTGATAATTTATGTCTGTGAAGTATTTCTTAATCGGCCTGCTTTGCAGTAAACTGTCTCTGAATTGTCTGTTGTCTTTGTATTAGAGTTCTGCATCTTGCCTCTGCAGTATCTCTTTTCTATGTCAGTTTCTGAGGGTTTGGTCCCATTCTATCTTATTTCCCTGTTTACAGGAGATAGCATGTGATCTGAAGCCGAAACCTTCACATATTATATTATATGCTCCTTGCTATGCTAAGATGTCCTAGGCACTGGTCTATCACAACTCTAGGTTGTCTCTAGGAGCTACAACATCTTTCTGGCGCCGTTGCCGGGGATCGAATTTAAGAACATCAGAATCCCTGGGCCTCGACAAAATCATATTCACTCTCTAAGTAGGTGAGCACAGAGAGCTGAGAGTTGTAAATCCCTCACCTTGGTGACTCCACATTTGTTATTTGATATATCTATTTGCAGTCCTGGCTCCTCGCAAGCCACACCTGAGGTCAGATTCGTCTAAGCCAAAGACACCTTCAGTGTCTAACCCTGACCAGATTATACATAGAAGAAATTGGAGGGAAAGGAGATCAGCCTGTTCCGAAATCCCTGAAGTATCCACAGAAGACTTTCCATCCTCTTCCTCTCAAGAAGCTCAAGTACCAGATCCCGACTCCATTGTTGGAGATACTGATTATTATTACTCAGATATTCCACCCCGAGAGGGTATCAGAAATAAAAACAGTCCTCATCCTACTCATGAGGTTGAAGAGGTCAAGGAAGTAACCGAAGTATCTGCTGTTAACAAACCTCCGTTCCCCTCCACCCCTCAAGCTGCAGATTAGTATATTCCTATTATTATTCATACTCCACTTCCTCCTCCTCTTCCTTCTTTTACTCATCAAACTATTGCACTACCTCCACCTCCTCCAATGGCTAATGTTCCGGCCTTCTTGATGAATAAATATGCACCCCTGGCATTACCCCAAGTGCTAAATGATATGCCCCAAGATTATCTGAAGATCCTGCCCAGATTCAATGGAGAAAATGAGATTGATGCTCAGAAACATCTTGAGACTTTCTGCTCCTTTGCAGAGAATTTTAATGTTGAACATTTGGATGTGGTCTTAAGACTGTTTGTGCAATCTTTAGATGGTGAAGCTCGAAAATGGTTTAAAACATTGGCTGGTCGTTCTATTACCACTTGGGATAACATGGAGGACACTTTTCTCAGGAAATGGGGAGAAAAGAAAGATCATGGAAATTGTCTCATTGAGTTCAATACACTTAAGAAAAGACACAATGAAGGAGTGTCAGAATTTATCAAGAGATTTAACAAATTGTATCCGAGTCTTCCTACTGATATGAAACCCCATCAAACTGTTGCTAAAGTTGTTTTTGTGGCAGCCTTTGATTTAGAATTCGACTTCTCTCTCAGAGAAAGAAAGCCTGCTACTTTGGATGATGCTCAGGCAAATGCACTAGAGTTGGAAGCAAACTTTGCTTCCACTAGTAAATCAAAAGGGAAATCTGAACAAGATTCCAGAAGAAGGGGCAAAGAGGAGGTGTCTACTTCTAGTCAAGATAGAGAGAAAATTGATTAAGAAAATGGTTAAGCTTGAATTGGAAGCCAAGAATTCAGCCTTTAGAAATTTCCAGAATGCTCCAAACCGGGGTTACAATCCTCAATACAGGAAACCACCCTTGCAAATATTGCCAAGGGAAGCAAAGGAGCAACAGGACCAAGTGCCACACCCATTTTACTTGGAAGGTTCAGTAGATGACTCCACTGAAGATGCTACCTATAGACTGGAAGATGAAAATCTTGCCTTTTCAAATAGTGATGGAGAAGAATGCCCTTCACAAGGGAATGATGAAGCTGGGTGCTCATTGCAAGAAGAAGAAAATATCAGAGACGCGGAAGAAGCAGAATTTGATCATTATTGTAAACAATTTGATGATTTCATGCAAGCACATTTCAATAGAAGATATGATCTCAGATCTTCTAGGAAGAGGACCTGCACCCAAGAACAAGAAGAGGAGTTACCTCAGAAGGAAGTACCTGCTCAGAAAGAGGCTACAATGCAGAAAGCTACAGACAAAGGTAAGCAACCTCTAAACAAACCTTTGCAGTCTAATGATCAAATTCCTTCTTCTTCAAAAGTGGTTACTTCCCCTAATGCAAAAATAGTGTCAAAAGAATTCAAGCCCCCAACTAAAAATAAAGAGCCAAAAGAGGTTGTGATAGAAAAATCCCCTCCTGCCTTCAGTCTGCAAAAAGAACTAGAAAAGGTCAAAATCCCAGTCCCCTTGACTGAACTGTTGAAACACCCAGCATATCAATCCCAAGTCACCTCTTTCATGCTCCCTCCAGAAGCACCAATCATCCCAGATAGTCTCAATCTTCAAGAAGAAAGACTCATGGTAGTTTTTGGCCCTCATGTTGAGGAGGTAGATCCTTCTACTCCTCCCTTCTATGTATCTCTAGTAATCCATGACCTACTATTACATAACTGCATGTTAGATTCTGGAGCTTCCCATAATCTTATGCCTCTGTCAGTCATGGAACAACTAGGTTTGCAAATCACACGCCCATATAAAGACCTCTACTCATTTGATTCCAAAAGAGTTAAATGCTTGGGGATGATCAAGGATTTGGTAGTCAATTTGGCCCAAATCCTAGCAAAAAGTGTGGTAATGGACATAGTGGTACCAGACATCCCAACTCATTTTGGTATGTTGTTGTCAAGGTCCTGGGGAACAAAAATTGGTGGATCAATCAAGATGGACTTAACATATTCCACTATCCCAGTTTTTGGGGGCCAAGAGAGGAGGTTATATAGGGAGACTAGATTTTTCAAGATGGTGACTAAGGCTGACAATTCTGTAAATTCACCAGTTTACAGTAAGGAAGGAGATTTTTCATGTCTGATGCTGGAAGAAGATCAAGATTTTTCTCATGAACCATCCTTCTGTCAGATCAAGACTGAGCATCCCTCAGAGAACCATGAAGCAGGAATATGGACACTCCATTTTTATGGAGCAAATTCAAAAGAAGGAAATGGAGCCGGAGTGCTATTAATCTCTCCTGCAGGAAGATGGGTCCCACTTTCTTTCAAATTAGAATATGAAGCCACCAATAATGTGGCTGAATACAAAGCACTCTTGTTAGGAGTAGACAGCCAAGAGCATGGGTATACAAAGCTTAAAAGTTCTGGGAGACTCAGAACTAGTAGTCATACAAGTCAGGAATCAGTGTCAGACCAAGCATCCTAGGCTAAGGGCTTATAGGAATGAAGTTTGGGACATGGTAGAGAATTTCTTCTTGGCATTCAATATCCAGTTCATGCCTCGAGAACAGAATAAGATGGCTGATTCCCTTGCTGTGGCTGCTAGCACATTTCGACCACCTCAGAACCCTCTTTTAAGATATGAAGTAGAGGTGCGTTATCGGCCTTCAATCCCAGATAATATCAAGCACTGGCAGGTATTTGAAGATGAAGAGAAAATGAAGAGATTCCTGGAAACAGTAGGAGAATTCTCCAATATGGAGATTGATGATGAAGAAGAGGTAGAACCTGAAGATATTTCAAAAAGAAATTGGGAAGAGAAAGTGGCAGGTAACAAAGTGTTGCAGTTAAAGGGAAACATAATACCTAGAGGGTTGGTGCTTCTAGAAAGAGTATTTGACAAGAATGATGTCTCATTGCATCCAAGCAAAGTGGTGGAAGAAAATCAGGTAGAAGACCTGAATTTGGGTACCGAGGCTGACCCCAAAATTTTAAAACTGTCTAAGAAGATCCCTGGAGAACATAGAAAGCTATATCAGAAATTATTTCAGTCTTACAAAGATGTGTTTGCATGGTCCTATCAGGACTTGAAAACTTTTGATATCAATATTATGCAACACAAAATTCCATTGAAGGCAGATGCAAAACCCCATAAGCAGAAACTCAGACAAATAAATCCCCTGCTGTTGCCTTCTATTGAGAAAGAAATTAAGAAGATGCTGAAGGCCAAGATAATTGTACCATTGAGGTACTCTGAATGGGTGGCAAACCTTGTCCCTGTACATAAGAAGAATGGAGAAATAAGGCTGTGTGTGGATTTCAAAAATTTAAACAAAGCATCCTTAAAGGATAATTATCCATTACCCAAGATGGATCACATCATGCAGAAAGTGGTTGGGTCTTCTAGGATGTTAATGATGGATGGATTCTCTGGTTATAACCAGGTGGCTGTACTTCCAGAGGATCAAAAGAAGACTGCTTTCACCACACCATGGGGTACATTTATGTATGCCAGGATGCATTTTGGATTGATTAATGCAGGGGCTACCTTTCAGAGGGCAATGGATATTGCTTTTGTTGGGGAGAAAGACAAGTTCTTGGTAGTCTACCTCAATGATATCATTGTATTTTCCAAAAATGATGTTGAGCACATTGAACATCTGCGGAAAACTTTTGAGAAATGCAGAAGGTATGGTCTCTCTCTGAATCCTCAAAAGTCTTTATTTGCATTAGAAGAGGGAAAGATTTTGGGCCATATCGTGACTAAAGATGGGGTGAAGATAGATCCTAAGAGGGTAGAGGTTATAAACGGTATTGCTTTTCCCAAGAATAAGAAAGAAGTACAAGTATTCCTAGGTCACATTAATTTCTTGAGAAGGTTTATCCCTAACTATGCTGAGATAGTTAGGCATATAACAGATATGCTAAAAAAGAATTCTGAGGTAAAGTGGTCACAAGAATCACAGGAGGCATTTACCAGGATAAAAAGTGCTTTTGCAGAAGCCCCTGTGCTGGCTGGACCAGATTATGATAAACCTTACATGATTTTTTCTTTTGCATCACCTCATACAATAGCAGGAGTTTTATTGCAGAAAAATGAGGAAGGTTATGAGCAGCCTATTGCCTTTTTCAGTCAGGTGCTTCGTGATGCGGAATTAAAGTATAACATATTGGAAAAGAAAGCATATTCCCTAGTGAAATCCCTCAAAGCATTCCATGTATATATCTTACAGTCCCACATCACTGCATTTGTGCCTGCAGCTGCTGTAAAATATATCCTTATTCAGGGGGATAGTGAAGGAAAAAGAGGTAGGTGGATTGCTAAAATACAGGAATATGACCTGGACATCCGCCCTACTAAGCTAATTAAAGGACAAGGGCTTGCCAAAATGTTATCAGAATCAAATTATCAAGCCCTGGGCATAAATTTTTCCATTATAGCAGATGCGGAATCTGAGGAGAAGGAAGAACGACATGGAATTGGAGTAGCCACTCCAGAGACACATCTAAAGTACCTCACTAGTCTGTGGTACAAAGAGATAGTAGAATATCTCCTCACACTCAGCTGCACCCCTAGTTGTGACAAAACTAAATACAGAGCGCTGAGATTGAAATCACAGAAGTATATAGTCGCCAATGGACGGCTATACTGGCGAGATCCCTTAGGCATCTTACTCCTGTGTCTCACAGAGAATGAAGTCAAGAGTATTATAGCAGAATTCCATGAAGGGATCTGTGGAGGTCATTACAGCTGGAGGGCCACAGCTCATAAAATTCTGAAAGCTGGCTTCTATTGGCCAAAGCTTTTTGGAGATGTTTTTTCCAGGGTCAGAACATGTGATAAATGTCAGAAATTTGCAGAGAGATAGAAATCAGCACCGTTTCCCCTGATTCCAATACATGTGGATGAACCATTCAAACAGTGGGGTATTGATTTTATAGGTGAAATACATCCTCCTTCAAGTGGACAACATAAATGGATACTGACAGCCACGGATTATTTCACTAAATGGGTGGAAGCCATACCTGCAAGGAATGCTACAGATACTGTAATCATAAAGTTCATGGAGGAAAACATCATATCCAGGTTTGGCTGTCCTGCTAGGATAGTAACATATAATGCACAGGCCTTCAAGTCTGCAAAATTTGTAAATTTCTGCCAGCAATACAATATCACACTAAGTCACTCTATAGCTTACTATCCACAAGGGAATGGCTTACCAGAGTCTTCAAATAAAACTCTGGTGAGGGCCTTGAAGAAGACTATCAATGAAAATCAGAAGAATTGGGATTCCCAATTGAAATTTTCTCTATGGGCTAATAGAATCACCAGCAAGAGAGCAACTGGGAAATCTCCCTATGAATTGGTATATGGACGAGCAGCAGTTTTTCCTGTACAACTAGCCTTACCAGTGGCCCGCTTCATGCAAGAAAGCCAGGAGGAACCTAATGATATGATCAGGAGAATCAATCAATTAGTGGAATTAGGGGAAACACGGGGCCAGGTGAATCAAAGGTTAATAGAATATCAAGAGAAAATGAAACGCATTTTTTATCAGCATGCAAAAGACAGGAAGCTGCAGATTGGTGATTTGGTGCTCAGATGGGATATCCAGAGAGCCGAGAAGGGAAAACATGGTAAATTCGACCCCCTCTAGTTTGGTCCTTTCAAAATAGTGGAACAGGGGGGGAACAATACTTTCAGGTTGGAGAATTTACAAGGCGACTTGCTGGATGCCCCTGTAAATGGTCAATTTCTCAAGCCCTACTTTCAGTTCTGATTCAGGTCGAGGAAGCCTGATGTATTATATTGTATGATAGTTTCATTTTTGTTTTGTTTGAATAATGTCGGTGTTGCGATGAATTATAAAGTAAAAATGGAGGTGCTGGAGAACAGAGTCTGCATACGGGATGATCAGAGGGTCTGCGAGTTCTCGACATGTCCAGGATGGACATGCTGTCCCTAGGTGGAGCCGATGTTGGTCATAATCATCCTCCTATAATATTTTCACAAGCAATATGGCGTAAAAGCTTTCGAATTTCCTCTTGCAGACTTCAAAAACCGTTCTTATGCCCATCACTGCCATTTCTCGCCTCCAAAACACCTCATAAAAGGCTGAAAATTCATATCTGAAATATTTAAGGCGTAGCTCCTTCGGCCCTGGCCCCATTATCTCCTTCCCCATGTAACCTAGGCGCTAGACCAAGCGCTAGTCCTGTGGGCGCTTATCCAATATGTATCGAGCACATTCCAAGCCGTCGATCTATGCAGATCGAACGATGTTTGCTCATCTCTGTCGCGCCTGTAGCCTACCTATTCACTATCCGATCAAATCATAAATCAACGGTTCGCTGCCCGCTGGTTCTGGTGGTCCCCACACCCAAAGCACTGTTCAAAACCGCCCGGTATTCATCGCACCGCCTTTCAGCGATAGGCGGTAATTTCCGTTCGGCCAGCGATTCCACTTAGCGCTTGCCACGCGTCCCCATGTACGGCCCGAATACCGCCCTCCATCACGCATTAATGTTCGACCCAGGACACACAACGATATCGCTGTCAGCCATCTAATCTGAAGGTCTCCATCTGACGATCGTCATACCCCGCAGCTGCACGAACATTACCCCAAGCCTATCGCGCCCTTGGTCCACCATCTTATTGTCTTCCGATGTGTTTTTAACCGTCGATCTCGCCCAGAAATCGAACGGTCCATATCTACTGCATACTCCGCCACAGATTCTGTTCCTCCACGTCATCATCCCACGTGTTATTGCATCTCTTCCTCCACCATTTATATGTTTCATTCATACGTTATATTTTAATGTTTTTCTCTGGCCAGCTCGTTCGTCATTCCTCCGTTGCATTTTTCCACCACCCTACGTTGTTTCACCATATCACAGTTTACACGACTGTTTCCATTAACCTTGCCATTATCCCCACTGTGTTCACCGCTCCATGCATGGTTTTCTTTAACAAGTTTGTGGGTTTTTCAGATTAACAACGACGGAAAGTGGCTATTACTCACAGCCTCCGTTACAGAGGCCACGAGCACGGAAAAGGACAATTATTTAGAGGCAGAATTTATGAAGAAAGATTTGGGAATATGTTATGACACAGCTTTCATTAAAAGAAGCAGGGTTAAAATCTATCAAACCCTCCAATGTTATTCAAAGCGCAGATTTTTGCAGATGAAGACATTAATGTTGTGGCAAAGAGTATCAGTGGAAGATCCAGGAATGCAGTGTCCAATATTGAAGATCTTCAATTCTAATTCAGGGTCTAGTCGGCAAAGGGTACGATGCACAAAAAGCAATACCCTCCAGGTTTTCTTTCAGCCGAATTTTCCTTCAGGAAAGGAAAAAATGTTGGTATGGTTATCCCTATATCGTGCTCCTAAAGAAATTTTCACCCAGTGCATTTACTTCAGAAGGCGGGCAGCATAGTACAAACAGCACAACGCCGTCAAGCAGTATGGGCGGGAACTTCTCCACCATTTTGTTTTAATGATACAAATAAATGTTCATCACCTACCTCTTTTACTAGGTTTTAGTTTATCTTATAAAAACCATGAAAAAATGCATTGTAGTGGTTCCAGATTTTTATCAAAAAATTATGCAGTGAAAGACTTTTTGCATACATTTTGTAAAATTATTGTATGAAGGCTCAGAGCCCATAGGGTCTCAGTGAGGAGGAGTCCTATATGTCAAAGAGGATTCTGGTCTTTGGTATTTCACAGTCTGTAATCTTCTTTATTGTGTTATATTAATAGAACATTTCATTTCATCCATCTTTCTTGTATCATGTTTTGGAATGCGAGTGGCTCACTGATTTTTGGTGTGGATTCATCCTAGTTGATGCCCATGCTCGGATCATTCAAGCGCTTTAAATATGGCTCATGCATGGTATTCTATTCCATTATTCAGCTAACCATACTTCTGCTATATTAGCTGCTTTGAAAGGGTGCTTTTAAAATGCTATTATCATGTATGGATTCTTAGATTGGTAAGCCCATGCATGGTGGTATTGTATATCTAGGTATCAGCTCAATGTTAACTAATATCTTCTCAATATTTCTTTCACTACATCTACCTTCTGATAATTTATGTCTGTGAAGTATTTCTGAATCAATCCGCTTTGCAGTAAACTGTCTCTGAATTGTCTGCTGTCTTTGTATTAGAGTTCTGCATCTTGCCTCTGCAGTATCTCTTTTCTGTGTCAGTTTTTGAGGGTTTGGTCCCATTCTATCTTATTTCCCTGTTTACAGGAGATAGCATGTGAGCTGAAGCCGACAACTTCACACATTATATTATATGCTCCTTGCTATGCTAAGATGTCCTAGGCACTGGTCTATCACAACTCTAGGCTGTCTCTAGGAGCTACAACAAGCCGTACCCTGAAACCCCCCCGCAGTGACGTCATATGTTGAATGGAGAACAACTGTTTTTCATGTCAAATTAGTCCAACAGTTAAGTGACACATTGTGTAGGCATTTAACACAAAATCCACGCCACCTATTTAGGGGTGTTTTTCATTTCGTTTTCAAAATACTTTACAGTTTGTCATGTTTTTACCTATTGTTTCCGCCCGTCACCTTTTCTGTTTTGTCACCCTGCAAGAGTATGCCTTCAGCACCTTTTATAGTCATGGCTAAAAGGTCTTCTTTATCTGGTTCATAGAGTCACATTCCTCTCATGGATAATGAGAGAGAAATTCAATATACTGCATCTTCTGTAATTCATCTTTCATTCTATCAACAAGTTGTAATGAACAATGATAATTCCCCTGTCTATTCCGCCATGAAAAAATACGGGGTCCTTTCTGCATGCATCCTGAAGACACATCTATTCCCAGAGTTTATTTATTGGTTGGTTTCCGCATTGTATCCCGAAAAATATTTCGTAATGAATTCCCAAGGGGAAAACATTCTGCATGTGTCTACCCAATTAATCCACCAAGCCTTCTGTTTTCCTGAAGCTGAATCATTAGTTCAATTTTTAGAATATTCACTGGTTACTTACTATGAAAGCCTTGTAGGAGAATAATTCAATCAGTTTATGTTCCATTTGAAGCCCGATATGAAGCATTTTCAGCCAGAATCTGGAGAATTTTCTATGGGAGTCTTCAATGAAGACACTTGACCTGTTTTAAGTAGTATTGCTAAAATCTTGGGCAAAGAAGATGACGTTACAGTGGAAAAGTCGGTCATAGGAATGTTCGCCATGATGATGAAGCCGGGAATGGTCTTGGATATTCCATCCTTTTGGAAAGAAGCAGTCAATTCGCAGTTGATGAGTCTTTCATCGACAGGTTCTTTTAAATTTCCCTCACTGATTGTCTACTTATTTTTATACCAAAATTTTGAAGAATTCACGCAGTTAGGTCTAAATATAATGGATGTAAACAAGCAAAGATAGTCAGTTGTATTTTGGATAGATATGATCATAAGGGAGAAAAATGAAGTGGGGTTATTTGATTTTTCTAGTCAGTATATGCCCATTGCATATAAAATATTGAATGGAGTTCATCCCCCTTGTTTTTTACCCTAGGCCCAGGAGCTTCTACATCTAGGAACTAGTTGTAAACTTGGAGACTGGTTTGTATTTGAATAATATTTAGAAATGAGGTTGTATGGAGAAAATGTTGAACCTTATAGGCTCCCAACGTTTGTAACAATGAGGCTTTTCGCCTTAGAATTTATCAGACAAAGCCTGAATGTTGATCATGTGCACTTTGTCCTTATGAAAAAGAGTCATATGTATAAATTGCCTATGAGTGTGGGACCTTTCATAGTTAATACGAGGAAGGCGTTTGAAGAAGTAACAAAATTGTTGGAAGAAACACATATGCTACTAGGAGAAAAATGGGCTTATGATCCCCATGGTATAATTTCACAAAGAAGAATTTAAAATGGATATTCAGCTTTCATTCATGAAAGTAGACTTGAGCAGGAAAAGGTGGCAAACAGAGGTGAAATAAGTTCAGTAAATACAAGTATTCAAACTCCTGTTATAACTGAGAAAACAAACAAAAGAGGTAATGAAGCTGTTATTGACTTGGATGATGAGGCACCAAGAGCTGAGAAAAGGAAAAAACTCACCGAGGATCATTCTTGTAATTCACATGGTTTTTCCCTACATTTGGGTGAAGAGCAGAATGCTCCCTCTTCCCCTGGAGGTCATGAATCCTCTCATGAATAGGTACCCTTAATCAAACAAGTGTTTTCTCTGATTGAAGAGAAAAATCAGAGAATGAAGGCCAGCATGGAGGCCCAAGCAGAACATCAGGTTACTACCGATTAGACAAGGTTTTTGACTGTAATGGATCTTGAGAAATATCAATTTAGGATATCTCTGTCACATCCCACAAGAATGTCAATTGGGTCCTCAAACAGTTTTAATACTATAAATGTGACTATGGATGTCAAAAAGATTCCGCTAATGGACAAAATGAATTTGCATATGCAGACTACGAAATTGATTGTTAATGATCTCACAAAAAAAAATTCAATGGTAGTTAAAGCTGAAAACATGTTAGAGAAGGTTATCAAACAATTGAAGCTGGAAAAGGCCAATTCAAGAGCCTTAACAGTCCAAAATGAAGAGTTGAAAAAGATTATTGTTAAGATTGGTGTAGACCCTAATGACAAGTCTGTTGTGCAGAAGTTCTTACAAAGTGCTGAAGTAGAGATATCTACATTAAGGAAGAAATTGAAGTTACGTACTGGTGAACACTCAATGGCTGCAGAGATTGCAGAGGTAGAGAAAGAAAAAGAGAAGTTGTTGCAGCAACTTATAAAGAAGGATGAAGAACTTTCCAAAGTGAAACAGACTACAATTTCTTTACAAAATCACATTGATAATCATAATTGTACTTTTGTTTTTCCTATAGGTGATACAGATCCTCAGGCACAAATTATTCAATTAAATACTAAGTTGCAGATGGCTGAAAGAGATATAAAGAAGGTTCAAACAGATTTGGAGACTCCTGCAAAATTGATGAAGATCATGGAAAATGAAGCAGATAAGTACAAAATGGATTTCCAAAATGCTGGAGTTGAGATCAAGAATCTCAAAGAAAGAATGAAAGGTAATGTGTCATTAATACAAGCTAAGGATCTCATTTGGACTGATATCATCTTAGAAATGAAGTCCAATTGGTGCTTCCTGATGATTATTGCACAAGAAAAGAGTCTTATTATGGAATATGAAGAACCTGTTATGTATGATAAACATAAAGGGATTAACAGAGAAATTTGGGCTAGAAGATTTACTGATTATATAAATTCCAAATCAGATCAGGAATTAGAGGAGAATGATATGCAGGATAGAATGTTGTATGCAGTGGAAATTAATAAGATGATTATCAGGAATGATCTCAGAAAGGCTGCAGAAAAGAAACTCATAGAAATCAAAGAAGCAGTAAGTCATTTTGACATAGCATTTGATAAAATAACAAGAGTAGGCTTGCCATCATGTTGGAAGTCTGAAGAAACCTTTTTCCATGGATCTCTTATGAAAATTCACTGGTAATGACAAAAATCAAGATCGATAACATGTATGAGAAGACTCAGGTGCTCAAGGGAGAGACAATAGTCAAATTTTTGCAAAGACATTTCCAACTCTTATGGATGGTATAAACCCTTTTCACTGAAAGGCCTTCTTATGACCGAATCACTGCATTCAGATTGGAATACCACAATCTGACACATTCACCCAAGACAAAGGTAGAAATATGGAAAAAGTGCAGAGCTTGGACTATTGACTTGCCAAAGGGCTCTCAGCAACAAAGAAAGACAAATCAGCTGATCAAGGAAAAGAGGCCACTTCATCAACAATTCCTATAGATTAGGATATTTACTTTATGTTATTTTCTGAAGTCATGTAATTGTAAAAAGACATTTTCAAGGCATGTAATCGACAGCCTACGAAGTTATGAAGTAGTTTTGGTAGTTAGAATTGGTTACAGCAGTTCCAAAATGATTTTTATTGTATTTAACGTAATTTCCAAGAGGAAGGAAGGTTCCGAATTTTGGACCTCCTGGAAAAATATTTTTGTACTCAAAGATTCAAGGATTAATGAATGAGTAAGCAAGATTCTGGAAATTTGTTTATGTTAAAATGTATTCCAGTTTTCATTATGTATTTCTTTCTATGAATAAAACAAGGTCATGAGTAGCAGGTCTCTTCTTACTTCTGTGTATGAGAGTTAAAAACCTTAATAAGCGATCCTTTGTTTTAACTATTTATTTCACATGTTTCTTCCAAAGTTTGGAATGGTAATTTCTGTATAAAGTAGCATATCAATTTGGAATTCTCCTTACATTTTCTTCCAGTCATTCGTTCAACATTAATAGATGGAAACATTACAAAGCATTCATAATATTTGATATTTAAGGGTGTGATTATAAATACTTGGAGGTTAATAAAACAAATACCTAAATAATTTGTGACATAATTATAAAATGTCTTAAGCACTGATTCCTTATCATAGCTAAGGGATTGTCTCTTAAGGTACAACATTAATTGGAGCCATTTCCGGGGAATGAAGATTCGAAATTTTCCCTGGGTTTTGTTCAGATTTCCTCTAGTTGTTCAAAGAGGAGGAAATAATAAGTTGTGTTTCTTTAAAACAATTCTATGTCCTAAGAAGCCTCACACGAGGTCAGATACGTCTCAGCAAAAAGCTCATGTTTTGTCTAATCTAGAAAATTTAGTTTTAAAGAAGGGCTAGAAAAAAAAAAAAATTTCTACACCTGATGCCATGCTACTTGCACCAGGCAACAATTCAAATATATTTTCATTCAAGGATATTTCTCGAAAACTCATTTTCCCTGAAAAAGAATCCTCACCTTCACCCATTCATTTCCAAGAACTAACGTTAGAAGAACAATATTTAGAGTTTGTATCATTTCCTCTTACAGAAAATCAACCTCATACAGTTTCCATTTCTTCTGCTATTGTTCATACACCTACCCCTATATCAGTTGTTCCACCCCATTCATCCCCACCTACAACTGGTATCCATTTTACCCCCGCTCAAGGAGAAGTCAATCAAGGCATAAACATGGCAACCCCTACTTTCTTGATGAATATATATGCACCATTAAATCTACCCCAACCAATGAATGCAATGCCTTAGGAGTATCTCAAGTTGCTCCCTGGATTGATTGGTGAAGATGAAATAACTGCAGAACAACACTTGCCCTTGTTCTGCACATTTGCTGAAAATTTTAATGTAGAACATCTTGATGTGGTAATGAGACTTTTTGTACAGTCTCTAAGTGGAGAGGCAAGAAAATGGTTCAAAGTATTGCCCAATGGTTCAATAAATGATTGGGATGAATTAGAAAGTCATTTCATCCAAAAATGGGGAGAAAAAATGGACCATGGTTATTCTTTAACAAAATTTAATGCTATAAAGAAAAAATAAAGTGAAAGTATAAGTGATTTTGTCAAAAGATTTAATAATTTGTACAATAGTTTTCCTTTGGAAATGAAACCTCCTCCAATTGGAGCAAGGGTTGTTTTTTCTGGAGCATTTGAGTCAGATTTTAGTTTTACATTGAGAGAAAGAAGATCCCCCACTCTTGAACATATTCAAACTGATGCCTTAGAGATTGAGGCAAATATGTCTGTTGTTGGGAAAGTTCAAGATAAAGAAGGAGCCTCATCTCAAGATCAGAGAATAGATGATATGATAAAGGTTATTAAAATTTTTTCAAATAAACTGGTAAAGCTGGAACTAGATAACAAGCAACCTGCACAACAAAATAGAGGGGTTTTCAATCCCCAATTCAGAAAACAACTCCCTCAAATTTTACAAAGAGAAAGGAAAGATCAAGATCAAGTCCAAGCACCTTTATATATAGAAGTAGCTCCATCACATTCTGCTGATAATGATTAGAAAGAAGATGAAGATCAAATTTCTGCTATATATATGCAAGGTGATGAAACATAAGAAGAGAGTGAGAAAGAATATGCAGAGGAATGTAAATAAGTTGATATTTCATTTGATCAGGAAGAAATGGATGATTATTGAAAAAAGTTTACTAATTTTATGCAGGCAGAGTTGCATAAGAAATATGATTTGAGGTCAAAAAAGAGGTTGAGAACCCAAGATGATGAAGAAAAAGAATCAGAATCAGTACCTACTCCAATGGCGACTCCACTAAAGAAGAACCAAGTTAAAAAATTAGACAAGGGGAAACAACCCTTGAATCAAGATAAAGAAAAAGAAAAACAGCAAGCTGATGCTTCCCAAATAAAACATAATGATCCTAATATGTCGGAGAATATTGTTACTGTTTCTGATCAAACTGTAAATCCAAACAGAAATCAAGAAGAACGTGAAAAGTTGACAAAACAAAATCAAACTTTCAGTTTGTCGAAAGAGTTAGAAAAAGTGAAGATTCAAATACCACTTGTTGAGTTGGTTAAAACCCCTGGTTATAAGACGAAAATTGCAGAGTTTATTAATTTATCTCAGTCTGACGAAGTAGGTGATATAGTGAACCTGCAAGAGGAAAAACCAGTGGTTACTTTTGGACCTCATGTTGAAGATGTAGATTCTTCTGTTCCACCTTTTATATATCAATTTTGCTACATGATTTCATTTTGCATAATTGTATGCTAGATTCTGGTGCATCACAGAATATAATTCCATTGTCTATGATGAAAGAGTTAAATTTGAAAATTACCAATCCATATAGAGACCTTTATTCCTTTGATTCAAAAAGGGTAAAGTGTGTGGGCCTTATCAAAGACATGGTTGTTTCCCTAGCTCAAATCCTAGCTAAGAGTATTATGATGGATGTGGTAGTAGCAGATATTCCAGCTAGATTTGGTATGTTGTTGTCTAGATCTTGGGGGGAAAAAGTTGGAGGAGTTTTGAAATTGGATTTCACATATGCCATCATTCCTGTTTTTAATGGGGAGGAAAGGAGGTTATACAGAGAGACCAGATTTTTGAAAACTACTACTAAGAAAGATGCAAGTAATTCCCCCATTTACGGTCAAGAGAAGGAAGATCTCTTTTGTTTCATGCTGCATGAAGATGCAAAATTTGCTGAAGATTCACAAAAGCATCTCCCTTTAGCCATTGTACATAAGGAGCTGCAGTCAAATAAGATTTGGAAGTGTTATTTCGATGGTGCATTTTCAAAGGAGGGCATTAGAGCTGGATTCATTTTTGTATCCCCTGAAGGTAACCTTGTACCTTTTTCTTTCAAACTGGAATTTGAATCCACTAATAATGTAGCTGAATATGAAGCATTGATTTTAATTATACAAACAACTAAACAGATGGGAATTCAGTGTATCTCTGTTTTTGGTGATTCTGAATTGATCATAAGGCAAATTAAAAATTGGTGTCAGACTAAGCATCCCAGATTGAGGTCCTATAGAAATTAGGCATGGGACCTTGTTGAAAATTATTTTGAGGCCTTTAATTTGCAGTTCATTCTAAGAGAGGAGAATAGAATGGCAGATTCGTTAGCAATTGCAGCTAGTACATTCAAACCACCAATCAACCCAAGGTTGAGATATGAGGTTGAATTGAGACATAGGCCTTCAATTCCTAATAACCTAAAGCATTGGCAGGTCTTTGAGGATGATGAGCAGATTAATCAGTTCTTGACGATGATTGGAAATTTTGAAGACAGTCAAATTGATTTAGAACTGGATGAAAGTGATCAAGGTGAAATGTCTAAAAACCTGAAGCAGACAATTGGAGACCGGAAGATAATTCAGTTGAAAGATAATATTTTTCCCAGAGGTTTAGTACCTCTTCAAATATTGTTTGATGCTAACGATGTGGCAGTAAACCAGAAAAAGGTAGCACAAGATGGAGAAATGGAAGACTATAATTTAGGAACTCAATATGAGCCTAAATAGTTAAATTGTTCAAAGGAGTTCCAAAGGAATATAAAGAGATGCATGTAGATATTTTTAAGCAGTTTATGGATGTATTTGCATGGTCATATGAAGATCTGAAAACTTATGATAAAAGTATTATTCAACATAAAATTCCATTGAAATATGGGATTAAGCCTCATAGACAGAAGCTCAGACAAATTAACCCATTATTGCTGGCTCCAATTGAAAAAGAGGTAAAGAAACTTTTACAAGCAAAGATTATAGTTCCTCTAAGATATTTGGATTGGGTTTCCAATCTTGTACCAGTAAGGAAGAAAAATGGAGAGATAAGACTATGTGTAGATTTCAGAAATTTGAACAGAGCTTCATTGAAGGATAATTATCCTCTTCCAAAGATGGACATTGTCTTGTAGAAAATAAAGGGATCATACAGGTTATCCATGGTTGACGGTTTTTCCGGGTATAATCAGGTTGCTGTGGAGAAGGAAGATCAAAAGAAAAATACTTTCACTACACCCTGGGGAACATTAATGTATGCTAGGATGTCATTCGACCTCATGAATTCAGGAGCTACTTTCCAAAGGGCAATGAAAATTGCATTTGTAGGGGACAAATTTGTAGCTATTTATCTTGATGATGTTACAATTTTTTCAAGTTCTGATGATGAACACTTGCAACATTTGGAGAAAGGCTTTTTAAAATGCAGGAAATATGGATTATCATTGAATCCTAAAAAGTCCTTGTTTGCTCTAGAAGAAGGAAAATTGCTAGGCCATATAGTTTCAAAGAAAGGAGTGAAGATTGATCTAGCCAGGGTTGAAGCTATATAGAAAATCCCATTGCCTCAAAGTAAGAAGGATATTCAAAGGTTTCTTGGAAAAATCATTTTTCTGAGAAGATTTGTCCCGAATTGTGCTGAGATTGTCAAGAAAATAACAGATATGTTGGAAAAGGATGTTGAAGTAAAGTGGGACAAAGATGCAAGGGAATATTTTGGAAGAATTAGAGAACCTCTACAAGAAGCTCCTGTTTTAGTTAGTCCAGATTACTTGAAGCCTTTTCAAATTTTCTCATTTGCATCTTCTTCTACAATTGTTGTTGTGTTACTACAAAAAAATGAAGAAGGAAGTGAGCAGCCTGTAGAGTTTTTTAGCAAAGTGCTTCGAGATGTAGAACTGAAGTATAATATCTTGGAGAAACAAGTATATGCTCTGGTTAAATAATTGAAGGCTTTCAGAACTTATATACTTCATTCTCAAATTGTAGCATATGTGCCTAATTCTGCTGTAAAGGATGTATTAGTACAGAGTGATGTTGAAGGGAAGAAAGGTAAATGTATTGCTAAAATACAAGAATATGATTTGGATATCAAACCAACGAAACTAGTCAAAGGACTAGGATTGGCTAAATTGTTAATAGAATCTAATTTCCAAGCCTTGGGAATCAGTTTACTTGCACTTGTAGAAGAAGCCATTGAAGAATAAAATCACATTCAGACAAAAACAGTAATTAAGTATAAATTCCTTTGTTCAAACTGGTACAAAGATATTATTCATTATTTGTGTTTCCTTTCTTGTCCACCTTCAATTAACAGAGCTAGGTATAGAGCCTTGAAACTTAAAGCTCAACCTTATGTTATAATTGAAGCTAAGTTGTATTGGAAAGATCCTGCTGGTGTGTTTCTGTTATGTTTAACAGAAGAGGAAGCCTTAGAAGTGATTAAAGAGTATCATGAATGCTCATAAGAGTATCATGAAAGTAACTGCTCATAATATTCTCAAATCAGGTTTTTATTGGCAATCTTTGTTTGCGGACATATATAGGACTATTAGAATTTGCCAAAAATGTCAGTTATTTACAGAAAAGAAAATGTTAGCTCCTTTACCTCTTCTCCATGTTTTTGTTGAAGAAACTTTTAGACAGTGGGGATGGATTTCAATGGGGAAATCAATCCACCATCAAGTGGGAAATTTAAATGGATCTTGACTGAAACTAATTATTTTACAAAATGGGTAGAGGTAGTCCCTTCCAGAAAAGAAAATGACTTGGTTGTAATGAAATTTTTGGAGGAAAATATTTTCAACAAATTTGGATGTCCAGTGAATATTGTGACAGATAACGCTCAAGTCTTCAACTCAGTCAAGTTTATAAAGTTCTGTCAAAATTATAATGTGATATTGTCCCATTATATAGCATATCACCCTCAAGGAAATGGATTAGCAGAATCCTCTAATAAAAATTTGGTAAAAATCTTGAAGAAGACGATAAATGAGAACCAGAAGAATTGGGATTCAAAGCTAATCTTTGCTTTATGGGCAGTGAGGATGACTACTAGGAGATCCACTGGTAAGTCACCTTTTGAATTAGTATATGGTACCCAGGCATTGTTTCCCACTCAGTTAGTAAGGACAGTAATATCTTTCCTTCAAGATGCTCAAGAGGAACCTAATGTCGTGATTAGAAAAATGAATAAAGTCATGGAATTAAGTGAAAGCAGAAATAAGGTTAGGGAAAATTTGGTCACTTATCAAGAGAAAATGAAGTCCATTTTCGATAGAAAAGAAAAATAAATCATGTTTCAAGATGGAGATCTGGTACTAATATGGGATACAAGAAGAAAGGATAAAGGGAAGCATGGAAAATTTGATCCTTTATGGTATGGTCCATATAAAATCATTGAAGCCAAAGCGAAAAATACTTTCATGTTGGAAACTCTTGACGGAGAAGCAGTAGAACTGCCTGTCAATGCGCAGTATTTGAAACACTATTTCCAACACTAGAAGAAGTCATTTCATCATTGTACATATCCGGTTTCTTATCATTGTATATTTTTCATCAAGAAATTTTTGACTCCACGTCCAAAGTGAAGGCACTAATCTGTAGGTTCTTAGTGTTTCGTGGCAAAAAACTATCCCCAGGTGGAGCCAGATGTTGTGGATCATCTGCATATCATTTTAATTTTATGTTAAAAATACAAAAAAAATTTGAAATTGAAAGAAAAGAAAATGTGTTAAAGTATTATTGTTTTATACTTTGGCTTGAAAAGAAAATTTTTTAGGTCTGATATATTAAAGTTTAATTGTTTCAAGCTTTGTACAAGTGGGTTTTATATCCAAACATTAAACGTTGATCAATTCAAAGGGTAGAGAGAGCTGATATTAAAAGTATGAACTGGATGGCCCAACCCGCGGGCACTAATAGCATGAGAGTTAATGGAGAGGGGTGCCCCGGTAGTTGACTGGGTTGACCGCGGAGGCGATGACAATCAACGGTGGGTATCGAATGCAGGGGCACAAGCCAGAGTTTTTAGCCGTACCCCGAGACCCCCCGCAGTGACGTCATACACTGAATGGAGAACAGCTGTTTTCCATGTCGAATCAGTCCAACGGTTAGGTAACACATGGTGAAGGCATTTAACACCAAAACCGCGCCACCTATTTAGGGGTGTTCTTCATTTCATTTTCAAAATATTTTGTAGTTTGTCGCGTTTTGACCTATTTTTTCCGCCCTTCACCTTTTTTTTTTTCACCCTGCAAGAGTATTCCTTCAACACCTTTTCTAGTCATGGCTAAAAGGTCTTCTTTATTTGGTTCATCGAGTCACATTCCTCTCATGGATAATGAGAGAGACATTCAAGATACTGCGTCTTCTGTAATTCATCTTTCATTATATCAACAAGTTGTATTGAACAATGATAATTCCCCTATCTATTCCGCCATGAAAAAATTCGGGTTCCTTTCTGCATGCATCCTGAAGACACATTTATTTTCAGATTTTATTTATTGGTTGGTTTCTGCATTTTATCCCGAAAAATGTTTCGTAATGAATTCCCAAGGGGAAAACGTTCTGTAGGTGTCTACCCAATTAATCCGCCAAGCCTTCTGTTTTCCTGAAGCCGAATCATCAGTTCAATTTTCAGAAGATTCACTGCTTACTTACTATGAAAGCCATGTAGGAGAAGAATTCAATTAGTTTATGTTCCATTTGAAGCCCGATATGAAGTAGTTTCAGCCAGAATGTGGAGAATTTGCTATGGGAGTCTTCAACGAAGACACTCGACCTGTTTTAAGTAGTATTGCTAAAATCTTGGGCAAAGAAGATGATGTTACAGTGGACAAGTCGGTCTTAGGAATGTTCGCCATGATGATGAAGCTAGGAATGGTCCTAGATATTCCATCCTTTTGGCAAGAAGCAGTCAATTCGCAGTTGATGAGTCTTTCATTGACAGGTTCTTTTAAATTTCTCTCCCTGATTGTCTACTTATTTTTATACCAAAATTTTTAAGAATTCATGCAGTTAGGTCTAAATATAATGGATTTAAACAAGCAAAGACAGTCAGCTGTATTCTGGACAGATATGATCAGAAGGGACCAAAATGAAGAGGGGTTACTTGATTTTTCTAGTCAGTGTATGCCCATGGCATATAAAATATTGAATGGAGTTCATCCCCCTTGTTTTTTACCCAAGGCCCAAGAGTTTCTACATCTAGGAACTAGTTGTAAATTTGGGGAATGGTTTGGATTTGAAGAATATTCAGAAATAAGGTTGTAAGGAGCAAATGTTGAACCTTATAGGCTCCCAACGTTTGTACCAATGAGGCTTTTCGCCTTAGAATTTATCAAACAAAACCTGAATGTTGATCATGTGCACTTTGTCCCTATGAAAAAGAGTCATATGTATAAATTGCCTATGAGTGTGGGACCTTTCATAGTTAATATGAGGCAGGTGTTTGAATAAGTAACAAAATTGTTGGAAGAAACACATATGCTACTAGGAGAAAAATGGGCTTATGATCCCCATGGTATAATTTCGCAGAGAAGAGTTGAAAATAGATATTCATCTTTCATTAATGAAAGTAGACCTGAGCAGGAAAAGGTGGCAAACAGAGGTGAAATAAGTTCAGTAAATACAAGTATTCAAACTCCTGTTATAACTGAGAAAACAAACAAAAGAGGTAAAGAAGTTGTTATTGACTTGGATGATGAGGCACCAAGAGCTGAGAAAAGGATAAAATTTGCTGAGGATCATTCTTCTAATTCACCTAGTTTTTCGTTGCATTTGGGTGAAGAGCAGAATTCTCCCTCTTCCCCTGGAGGTCATGAATCCTATCATGAACAGGTACCCTTAATCAAATAGGTGTTTTCTCAGATTGAAGAGAAAAAATAGAGAATGAAGGCCAGCATGGAGGCCCAAGCAGAACATCAGGTTACTACCGATCAGATAAGGCTGTTGAATATAATGGATCTTGAGAAAGATCAATTTAGGATTGCTCTGTCACATCCCACAGGAATGTCAATAGGGTCCTCAAATAGTTTTAATACTGTAAATGTGACTATGGATGTCAAAAATATTTCACTAATGGACAAAATGAATTTGCATATGCAAACTAGGCAATTGATTGTTAATGATCTCACAAAAACAAATGCAATGGCAGTTAAAGATGAAAACATGTTAGGGAAGGTTATGAAACAATCAAAGCTGGAAAAGGCCAATTCAAGAGCCTTAACAATCCAAAATGAAGAGTTGAAAAAGATTATTGTTAAGATTGGTGTAGACCCTAGTGACAAGACTGATGTGCAGAAGTTCTTACAAAGTGCTGAAGTAGAGATATCTACATTAAGGAATAAATTGAAGTTACCTACTGGTGAACACTCAATGGCTACAGAGATTGCAGAGGTAGAGAAAGAAAAAGAGAAGTTGTTTCAGAAACGTATATAAAAGGATTAAGAACTTTCCAAAGTGAAACAGACTGCAATTTCTTTACAAAATCACATTGATAATCATAACTGTACTTTTGTTTTTCCTACAGGTGATACAGATCCTCAGGAAAAAATTATTCAATTAAATACTGAGTTGCAGATGGCTGAAAGAGATATAAAGAAGGTTCAAACAGATTTGGAGACTCCTACAAAATTGGTGAAGATCATGGAAAATGAAGCAGATAAGTACAAACTGGATTTCAAAAATGTTGAAGCTGAGATCAAGAATCTCAAAGAAAGAATGAAAGGTAATGTGTCATTAATACAAGCTAAGGATCTCATTTGGACTGATATCATCTCAAAAATGAAGTCCAATTGGTTCTTCCTAATGATTATTGCATAATAAAATAGTCTTATTATGGAATGTGAAGAACCTGTTATGTTTGATAAAAAGAAAGGGATTAATAGAGAAATTTGGGCTAGAAGATTTTTTGATTATATCAATTCCAAAACAGATCAGGGATTAGAGGAGAATGATATGCAGGATAGAATGTTGTATGCAGTGGAAATTAATAAGATGATTATCAAGAATGATCTCAGAAAGGCTGCAAAAAAGAAACTCATAGAAATCAAAGAAGCAGTAAGTCATTTTTACAAAGCATTTGATAAAATTACAAGAGTAGGCTTGCCATCATGTTGGAAGGTTGAAGGAAACCTTTTGCCATGGAGCTCTTATGAAAATTCACTGGTAATGACAAAAATCAAGATCGATAACAGCTATGAGAAGACTCAGGTGCTCAAGGGAGAGACAATAGTCAACTTTTTGCAAAGACATTTCCAACTCTTATGGATGGTAAAAGCCCTTTTCACTGAAAGGCCTTCCTATGACCGAATCATTGTATTCAGATTGGAATATCACAATCTGACACATTCACCCAAGACGAAGGTAGAAATATGGAAAAAGTGCAGAGCTTGGACTATTGACTTTCCAAAGTGCTCAGCAACAAAGAAAGACAAATCAGTTGATTAAGGAAAAGAGGCCACTTCATCAACAATTCCTATAGATTAGGATATTTAATTTATGTTATTTTCTGAAGTCATGTAATTGTAAAAAGAAATTTTCAAGGCATCTAATAGACAGCCTACGAAGTTATGAAGTATTTTTGGTCGTTAGAATTGGTTACAGCAGTTCCAAACTGCTTTTTATTGTATTTAATGTAATTTCGAAGAGGAAGGAAGGTTCCGAGCTTTGGACCTCTTGGAAAAATATTTTTGTACTCGAAGATTCAAGGATTAATGAATGAGTAAGCAAGATTCTGGAAATTTTTTTATGTTGCAATGTATTCCAGTTTTCGTTATGTATTTCTTTCTATGAGTAAAACAAGGTCATGAGTAGCAGGTCTCTTCATAATTCTGTGTATGAGAGTTAAAAACGTTAATAGGTGCTCCTTTGTTTTAACTATTTCTTTCACATGTTTCTTCTGAAGTTTGGAATGGTATTTTCTGTATAAAGTAGCATATCAATTTGGACTTCTCCTTACATTTTCTTCCAGTCATTTGTTCAACATTAACATATGGAAGCATTGCAAAGAATTCATAATATTTGATATTTAAGGGTGTGATTATAAATACTTGGGGGTTAATAAAATAGAGACCTAAAGAATTTGTGACATAATTATAAATTGTATTAAGCACTGATTCCTTATCACAGCTAAGGGATTGTCTCTTAAGGTACAACATTAATTGGCATCGTTGTCGGGGAACGAAGATTTGAAATTTTCCCTGGTTTTTTTTTTAGATTTCCTCTGGTTGTTCAGAGAGGAGGAAATAATAATTTGTGTTTCTTTAAAAAAATTATGGCTCCTAAGAAGCCTCAAACGAGGTCAGATACCTCTCAGCAAAAAGCTCATGTTTTTTCTAATCCAGAAAAGTTAGTTTCAAAGAAGGGCCAGAAAAAAATAAAAATAAATAAATAAATAAATAAAAATAAATAAATAAATAAATAAAATAAAATAAAATAAAATAAAAAATAAAATAAAAAATTCTACACCTGATGCCACACTTCTTGCACCAGGCAACATTTCACATACATTTTCATCCAAGGATATTTCTCGGAAACTCATTTTCCATGAAAAAGTATCCTCACCTTCACCCATTCATTTCCAAGAACCAACGTTAGAAGAAAAATATTTTGAGTTTGTATCATTTCCTCTTACAGAAACTCAACCTCATACAGTTGCCAGTTCTTCTAATATTGTTCATACACCTACCCCTATATCAGTTGTTCCACCTTATTCATCCTCACCTACAATTGGTATCCATTTTACCCCCGCTCAAGGAGCAGTCAATCAAGGCATAAACATGGCAGCCCCTGCTTTCTTGATGAATAGATATGCAGTATTAAATCTACCCCAACCAATGAATGCAATGCCTCAGGAGTATCTATATTTGCTCCCTAGATTGACTGGTGAAGATGAAATAACTGCAGAACAACACTTGCCCTTGTTCTGCACATTTGCTAAAAATTTTAACGTAGAGCATCTTGATGTGGTAATGAGACATTTTGTACAGTCTCTAAGTGGAGAGGCAAAAAATGGTTCAAAGGATTGACCAATGGTTAAATAAATGATTGAGATGAATTAGAAAGACATTTCTTCCAGAAATGGGGAGAAAAAAGGGACCATGGTTATTCTTTAACAGAATGTAATGCTATAAAGAAAAAATCAAGTGAAAATATGAGTGATTTTGTCAAAAGATTTAATAATTTGTACAATAGTTTGCCTTTGGAAATGAAACCTCCTCCAATTGGAGCAAGGGTTTATTTTGCTGGAGCATTTGAGTCAGATTTTAGTTTTACATTGAGAGAAAGAAGATCCCCCACTCTTGAACAGATTCAAACTGATGCCTTAGAGATTGAGGCAAATATGTCTGTTGCCGGGAAAGTTCAAGATAAAGAAGGAGCCTCATCTCAATATCAGAGAATAGATGATATGAAAAGGGTTATTAATTTTTTTTCAAATAAACTGGTAAAGCTAGAACTAGATAACAAGAAACCTGCACAACAAAACATAGGGGTTTTCAATCCCCAATTCAAAAAAAAGCCCCTTCAAATTTTACAGAGAGAAAGGAAAGATCAAGATCAAGTCCAAGCACCTTTATATATAGAAGCAGCTCCATCACATTCTGCTGATAATGATCAGAAAGAAGATGAATATCAAATTTCTATTATATATATGCAAGGTGATGAAACAAAAGAAGAGAGTGAGAAATAATATGAAGAGGAATGTAAAGAAGTTGATATTTCATTTGATCAGGAAGAAATGGATGATTATTGCAAATAGTTTACTGATTTTATGCAGGTAGAGTTGCATAAGAAATATGATTTGAGGTCAAAAAAGAGGTTGAGAACCCAAGATGATGAAGAAAAATAATCAGAATCAGTACCTGCTCCAATGGCGACTCAACTACAGAAGAACCAAGTTAAAAAATCAGACAAGGGGAAACAACCCATGAATCAAGATAAAGAAAAAGAAAAAGAACAAGTTGATGCTTCCCAAATAAAACATAATGATCCTAATATGTCAGAGAATATTGTTACTGTTTCTGATCAAACTGTAAATCCAAACAGAAATCAAGAAGAACCTGAAAAGTTGACAAAAAAAATCAAACTTTCAGTTTGTCAAAAGAGTTAGAAAAAGTGAAGATTCAAATACCACTTCTTTAGTTGGTTAAAACTGCTGGTTATAAGAAGGAAATTGTAGAGTTTATTAATTTATCTCAGTCTGACGAAGTAGGTGATATAGTGAACCTGCAGGAGGAAAAACCAGTGGTTACTTTTGGACCTCATGTTGAAGAGGTAGATTCTTCTATTCCACCTTTTTATATATCCGTTTTGCTACATGATTTCATTTTGCATAATTGTATGCTAGATTCTGGTGCATCACATAATCTAATGCCATTGTCTGTGATGAAAGAGTTAAATTTGAAAATTAGCAAGCCATATAGAGACCTTATTCCTTTGATTCAAAAAGGGTAAAGTGTGTGGGTCTTATCAAAGACATGGTTGTTTCCCTAGCTCAAATCCCAGCTAAGAGTATTATGATGGATGTGGTAGTAGCAGATATTCCAGCTAGATTTGGTATGTTGTTGTCTAGATCTTGGGAGGAAAAACTTGGAGGAGTTTTGAAATTGGATTTCACATATGCCATCATTCTTGTTTTTAATGGGGAGGAAAGGAGGTTATACAGAGAGACCAGCTTTTTAAAAACTACTACTAAGAAAGATGTAGGTAATTCCCCCATTTATGGTCAAGAGAAGGAAGATCTCTCTTGTTTCATGCTGCATGAAGATGCAGAATTTGCTGAAGATTCACAAAAGCAGCTCCCTTCAGCCAGTGTACATAAGGAGCTACAGTAAAATAAGCTTTGGAAGTGTTATTTCGATGGTGCATTTTTAAAGGAGGGCATCGGAGCTGGATTCATTTTTGTATCCCCTGAAGGCAACCTTGTACCTTTTTCTTCCAAACTAGAATTTGAATCCACTAATAATGTAGCTGAATATGAAGCATTGATTTTAAGTCTACAAATAGCTAAATAGATGGGAATTCAATCTATCTTTTTTTTTGGTGATTCTGAATTGATCATAAGGCAAATTAAAAATTGGTGTTAGACTAAGCATCCCAGATTGAGGTCCTATAGAAATGAGGTATGGGACCTAGTTGAAAATTATTTTGAGGCCTTTAATTTGCAGTTCATTCTAAGAGAGGAGAATAGAATGGCATATTCGCTAGCAATTGCAGCTAGTACATTCAAACCACCAATCAACCCAAGGTTGAGATATGAGGTTGAATTGAGACATAGGCCTTCAATTCCTGATAACGTAAAGCATTGGCAGGTCTTTGAGGATGATGAGTAGATTAATCAGTTCTTGACGATGATTGGAAATTTTGAAGACAGTCAAATTGATTTAGAATTGGATGAAAGTGATCAAGGTGAAATGTCTAAAAACCTGAAGCAGAAAATTGGAGACCAGAAGATAATTCAGTTGAAAGATAATATTTTTTCGAGAGGTTTAGTACCTCTTGAAAGACTGTTTGTTGTTAACGATGTGTCAGTAAACCAGAAAAAGGTAGCACAAGATGGAGAAATGGAAGACTGTAATTTAGGAACTCAATATGAGCCTAAAATAGTTAAATTATTCAAAGAAGTTCTAAAGGAATATAAAGAGAGGTATGTAGATCTTTTTAAGCAGTTTATGGATGTATTTGCATGGTCATATGAAGATTTGAAAACTTATGATAAAATTATTATTCATCATAAAATTCCATTGAAAGATGGGATTAAGCCTCATAGACAGAAGCTCAGACAAATTAACCCATTATTTCTGGCTCCAATTGAAAAAGAGGTAAAGAAAATTTTACAAGCAAAGATTATAGTTCCTTTAAGATATTTTGATTGGGTTTCAAGTCTAGTACCAGTCAGGAAGAAAAATGGAGAGATAAGACAATGTGTAGATTTCAGAAATTTGAATAGAGCTTCATTGAAGGATAATTATCCTCTGCCAAAGATGGACTTTGTCTTGCAGAAAGTAATGGGAGCATACAGGTTATGCATGGTTGACGGTTTTTTTCAGGTATAATCAGGTTGCTGTGGAGAAGGAAGATCAAAAGAAAACTACTTTCACTACACCCTGGGGAACATTCATGTATGCTAGGATGCCATTCAGCCTCATGAATGCAGAAGCTAATTTCCAAAGGGCAATGGACATTGTATTTGTAGGGGAAAAATTTGTAGTTATTTATCTTGATGATGTTACAATTTTTTCAAGTTCTGATGATGAACACTTGCAACATTCGGAGAAAGCCTTTTTAAAATGCAAGAAATATGGATTATCATTGAATCCTAAAAAGTCCTTGTTTGCTCTAGAAGAAGGAAAATTGTTGGGCCATATAGTTTCAAAGCAAGGAGTGAAGATTGATCCAGCCAAGGTTGAAGCTATACAAACAATCCCACTGCCTCGAAGTAAGAAGGATATTCAAAGGTTTCTTGGAAAAATCAATTTTCTTAGAAGATTTGTCTCGAATTATGTTGAGATTGTCAGGAAAATAACAGATATGTTGAAAAAGGATGCTGAATTAAAGTGGGACAAAGATGCAAGGGAATCTTTTGGAATAATTAAAGAAGCTCTACAAGAAGCTCCTGTTTTAGTCAGTCCAGATTACTTGAAGCCTTTTCAAATTTTCTCATTTGCATCTTCTTCTATAATTGCTGCTATGTTACTACAAAAAAATGAAGAAGGACTTGAGCAGCTTGTAGCATTTTTTAGCAAAGTGCTTCGAGATGAAGAACTGAAGTATAATATCTTGGAGAAACAAGTATATGCTCTGGTTAAATCATTGAAGGCTTTCAGAACTTATATACTTCATTCTCAAATTGTAGCATATGTGCCTAATTCTGCTGTGAAGGATGTATTAGTACAGAGTGATGTTGAAGGGAAGAGAGGTAAATGGATTGCTAAAATCCAAGAATATGATTTGGATATCAAACCAACGAAACTATTCAAAGGACTAGGACTGGCTAAATTGTTAATAGAATCTAATTTCCAAGCTTTGGGAATTAGTTTACTTGCACCTGGAGAAGAAGCCACAGAAGAATCAAATCACATTCAAACAAAAACAAGAATTAAGTATAAATTCCTCTGTTCAAACTGGTACAAAGATATTATTTATTATTTGTGTTTCCTTTCTTGTCCACCTTCAATTAACAGAGCTAGGTACAGAGCCTTGAAACTTAAAGCTCAGCCTTATGTTATAATTGAAGCTAAGTTGTATTGGAAAGATCCTGCTGGTGTGTTGCTGTTATGTTTAACAGAAGATGAAACATTAGTAGTGATTAAAGAGTATCATGAATGCTTATGTGGAGGTCATTACAGTTGGAAAGTGACTACTCATAAGATTCTCAAATCAGGTTTTTATTGGCCATTTTTTTTGCAGACGTATACAGGACTGTTAGAAGTTTTCAAAAATGTCAGTTGTTTGCAGAAAAGAAAAGGTTAACTCCTTTACCTCTTCTCCTTGTTTTTGTTGAAGAATCTTTCAGATAGTGGGGATTGGATTTCATTGTGGAAATAAATCCACCATCAAGTGGGAAATTTAAATGGATCTTGACTGCAACTGATTATTTTACAAAATGGGTAGAGGCAGTCACTTCCAGAAAAGCAAATGACTTGGTTGTAATGAAATTTTTGGTGGAAAATATTTTCAGCAGATTTGGATATCTAGTGAATATTGTGACAGATAACACTCAAGTCTTCAACTCAATCAGGTTTATAAACTTCTGTCAAACTTATGATGTGATATTTTCCCATTCTACAGCATATCACCCTCAAGGAAATGGATTAGAAGAATCCTCTAATAAAACGTTGGTGAAAATCTTGAAGAAGACGATAAATGAGAACTAGAAGAATTGGGATTCAAAGCTGATCTTTGCTTTAGGGGCAGTGAGGATGACTACTAGGAGATCCACTGGTAAGTCACCTTTTGAATTAGTATATGGTACCTAGGCATTGTTTCCCACTCAGTTAGTAAGGCCAGTAATATGTTTCCTTCAAGATGCTCAAGAGGAACCTAATGCCCTGATTAGAAGAATGAATAAAGTGATGGAATTAAGTGAAAGAAGAAATAAGGTTAGGGACAATTTGGTCACTTATCAGGAGAAAATGAAGTCCATTTTTGATAGAAAAACAAAAGAAATCATGTTTCAAGATGGAGATCTGGTACTAAGATGGGATACAAGAAGAGAGGATAAAGGGAAGCATGGAAAATTTGATCCTTTCTAGTATGGTCCGTATAAAATCGTTGAAGCTAGAGAAAACAACACTTTCATGTTGGAAACTCTTGACGGAGAAGCAGTAGAACTTCCTATTAATGGGTAGTATTTTAAACACTATTTCCAACACTAGAAGCAGTCATTTCATCATTGTACATATCCGGTTTCTTATCACTGTATATTTTTCATCAAGAAATTTTTGACTCCATGCCCGAAGTGAAGGCACTAATTTGCAGGTTCTTAGTGTTTTGTGGCAAAAACATTATCCCCAGGTGGAGCCAGATGTTGTGGATCATCTGCATATCCTTTTAATTTTATGTTAAAAATATAAAAAAAATCTGAAATTGAAAGAAAAGCAAATGTGTTAAAGTATTATAGTTTTATACTTTGGCATGAAAAGAAAATGTTTTAGGTCTGATATATTAAAAATTAATTGTTTCAAACTTTGTACAAGCGGGTTTTATATCCAAAGATTAAACATCGATCAATTCAAAGGGTGGAGAGAGATGATATTAAAAGTATGAACCGGATGGCCCAACCCGCGGGCACTAATAGCACAGGAGTTAATGGAGAGGGGTGCCCCCGTAGTTGACTAGGTTGACCACATAGGCGATGAAGATCAACGGTGTATATCGACTGCGGGGGCACAAGCCAGAATTTTCAGCCGTACCCCGAGACCCCTCGCAGTGACGTCATATGCTGAATGGAGAATAGCCATTTTCCATGTCGAATCAGTCCAACGGTTAGGTAACATGTGGCGAAGGCATTTAACACCAAAACCGTGCCACCTATTTAGGGGTGTTTTTCATTTCGTTTTAAAAATATTTTTCAGTTTGTTGTGTTTTGACCTATTGTTTCCACCCGTCACCTTTTCTATTTTGTCACCCTGCAAGAGTATTCCTTCAACACCTTTTCTAGTCATGGCTAAAAGGTCTTCTTTATCTGGTTCATCGAGTCACATTCCTATCATGGATAATGAGAGATAAATTCAAGATACTGTGTCTTCTGTAATTAATCTTTCATTCTATCAACAAGTTTTATTGAACAATGATAATTCCCCTGTCTATTCTTCCATGAAAAAATCCGAGGTCCTTTCTACACGCATCTCGAAGACACATGTATTCCCAGAGTTTATTTATTGGGTGGTTTCCGCATTGTATCCCGGAAAATGTTTCATAATGAATTCCCAAGGGGAAAACATTCTGCAAGTGTCTACCCAATTAATCCGCCAAGCCTTCTGTTTTCCTGAAGCCGAATCATCAGTTCAATTTTCAAAAGATTCACTGGTTACTTACTATGAAAGCCTTGCAAGAGAAGAATTCAATCAGTTTATGTTCCATTTGAAGCCCGATATGAAGCAGTTTCAACCAGAATGTGGAGAATTTGCTATGGGAGTCTTCAACGAAGACACTCGACCTATTTTAAGTAGTGTTGCTAAAATCTTGGCAAATAAGACGACATTATAGTGGACAAGTCGGTCCTAGGAATGTTCACCATGATGATGAAGCCGGGAATGGTCCTGGATATTCTATCCTTTTGGCAAGAAGCAATCAATTCGCAGTTGATGAGTCTTTCACTGATAGGTTATTTTAAATTTCCCTCACTGATTGTCTACTTATTTTTATACCAAAACGTTGAATAAGTTATGCAATTAGGTCTAAATATAATGGATGTAAACAAGCAAAGAAAATCAGTTGTATTATGGATAGATATGATTAGAAGGGATCAAAATGAAGAGGGGTTATTTGATTTTTCTAGTCAGTATATTCCCATTGCATATAAAATATTGAATGGAGTTCATCCCCCTTGTTATTTTCCCAAGGCCCAGGAGTTTCTACATCTAGGAACTAGTTGTAAATTTGGGGACTGGTTTGTATTTGAAGAATATTCAGAAATAAGGTTGTATGGAGCAAATGTTGAACCTTATAGGCTCCCAATGTTTGTACCAATGAGGCTTTTCGCCTTAGAATTTATCAGACAAAGCCTGAATGTTGATCATGTGCACTTTGTCCCTATGAAAAAGAGTCACATGTATAAATTTCCTATGAGTGTGGACCATCGAAAACCGTCACCTTGACATTCTGCTGACCGTATGAGCTCATTATTACTCATACTTCCTCCTTTTGCAAGTCTAATATACCAGCTCCTCATATCAAGCTTCAAAATCAGAAGAAAATCCTTAAAATCCCCTAAAGAATTGGTATCGCACTTTCTCTATGCATTCCCTGCGGTCCCGTACCTAAATCTCAGCCTGCATGCGGAACCATACCGCACGTTATTTGTGTAATGGGTGCGGACCTCTGTAAAACATAAAAAGGCGAGAAAATGAAGATTAAAAAGTGAATTCCAGGTGAATTCTAGAAGATTCTAGACGGGAATTTTCGGAATGGATACGCTTTGAAGCTGGTTCATGCATCCCTCTGTTAATGGAGCTAACCCCTTGATGTAAGGAGCTTATCCCTTTGAAGGAGGATTCTATCCCTTCATATTTGGAACTAGAAACCTCCTCTCTTTCACTACAAAAAGAGGCCTTGGGTAGCCTCAAAGGGAGTTCAAGCTTATGAGATTTGAAGTTAAATGCTGTTGAGATTTAGACTTGAGTAACTTAAGACTTTCTGTGAGGTTAAATCACTTATCCTCATTTGTCTTAGTTCAAAGAGTGCAATGCTTGTCAGAGTAAAGGAGATTCCTGCTTCGGACCCCAGGAGGACCTGCACAACATCAAGGCACAGGTTGTAAATGTTTTCTATCTTTAAAGTTAATACAAATATACTCATTTCTCTCATTAAACTGTCAATTTGTGGTTTATTTCATAAATTCCTTGATCATTATGATAAGCATGATTTATGATAATGTCTATACAGGTGCTGCTTAATATTTTTCCTTGTTTGTGATTGCAGATATACGAAGGACGTTCTTTCAGTGCACGGGAAGGACTTCAACAAAATCAAGTAAGCAAGCAAAGCGTTGGATATAAGGTAGGCCTTGCACCCGTATAGTGTTTTTATAAATTGCATATGCTTAGAGAGATATTAGTATAATTGGCTGTTTGTTGCTAGTTACCTTTTGTACTAGAGAGATCGGTCTTGTCCGCAAGACGGATTAATCTACACAACAAAATGGCGACTCCACTGGGGAAGAACTTTTGTTTGTTCTTGGTTCTCTTTGATTTTTGACTTGAGAAAAGGTTTCTTTTTCTGGTTTTTGATTGATTCACATCTGCCTGGGTGCTTTAAATTTTTTCTGTTTTTGAAAATTTAGAAGTATTTTGGATTTTTCTATCATTTTTGCTAGGACCGCACTCTGCATAACTGTTACAGTGCGGGCAGTTTCGCACGTTCTTTATAGAATACAGTGCGGGACCACACCTGTCAACACTACTTACATGCGGACCCTGTAAAAATTTTGAAAAATCTCTAGGTTTCTTTTTCTGGTTAATTTTTAGATCTTTGGTTTCTGCCCAGACTGGTTATTGTGTCTATCAAGAATTCATTGTTTATGAACTCCAACAGTGTCAGTGTTTTGAATGATTTTCTAGAAGTTTTTGCCGATTGGATTATTTTTCCTGTTTGGTCTTTGTAGTGATTCAAATTTTTGACAATCTGTAGAATCTCAGATCACATAAGATCTCTTTTTGTCTATTGAATCCGACCTCATTGTGAAAATATCCTAGTTTGAGAAATTAAACCTTTTTGATTTCTTTGCAAATCTTCGAAAAGAACTTGTTTGAAAAGTTTTGAATTTCATTTATTCTTTGAGTGTTTTGGAAAACATATTTTGAGTGTTTTTGATCTGTTTGATAGATTCTTAGTTTGCTGAATAACTAAGAGAAACATTCATAAAAAAAAAAAACTCTAAAAAGCTTTTACTCAATTTAGATTAGTTTTTTAAGATTAGTCTTCATAGTTTTGAATAGTTTTAATTTTTGTAGATTTCTTTCGAAAGAGAATTGTTTTGTAGCTTCTTGTCTGGAAAAGAAAATAGTTTTTCTTGTGAGCTTTGATAGTTTAACGAAAAGACAAAATAGTTTCTTTCACTTAGTTTTCATGTTTGAAGAAGAAATTTGAAAGTTGCATTCTCTAACTCTTCTTTAGATAGAAAAATTCATTGAAAGAAAAAAGAATTGAATATCATCATAGGTGCATTTTAGTGTTTTTGGAGGTCGAGTCTTCACATCATACAAAGTTTCATTTCCGCGCCCATTTGACTTAAGAAACAGCTCTTAAAAGTAACGCTTAAATAAAATTCATCTAGTAATCTTTTTATTTTTAGGGCTCTCATCACCAACATAGCTTAAGCTAGTATCTTGGAGTAGGGAGTAATTAACTCTCCAAGGTAGATAAAACAAACAAGTAGATATATCTTGCGGTAGGAAGAATTCCAGTTGTTGCATGTATGCTCTGGGAAGCTCCTCTTAAAGGAGTTAAGCACGAGATCATATCTGAACCAATGGGGTAATCAATCCTTCCTCATTGGGAACGATAGAAGATATACACATATTAAAAACGGTAAACCTCGGATAGACCATTGTCGAGGAGCCAGGGGTCACTTGTCGGTAAACCTTGGATTCTGTTCAAGGAGCCTTCAAGGGGATTGAGCTTTGTTACTCTGCCCTTGCGTGTGTGTCGGATCGTAGACTGTTCCCCCCGGTATATTTGTTTCAGTTGGTAACCTTAGAGGCCATAATCTTTAGGATTCTTTCCTAAGGTGACGGTGGAGGGAAGATCCCACTGTACCTGGAACAGACGTCGACTAGGCTCACTTGGACTCTCTGGGGGGTTCTCTTCACTCGAGATGGTTATGTGAAGAAACTTGTGCCAGTCTGTTTCATTAAGCAGGTTGTCGGGGTAACTGTTCCAACCGCTCTTTTCGTGTTAAAACTCTACTAAGTTGGATTTCATCACCAACTAGTGATTTTAGTACGGAAAGTTACTTGTTTGTGTGTGGTTTGAACTCTTAGATTTTTTAAGCGTATGATTCAATTGTTTGTTTCTTAGAGACTTTAGGTGTTTTCATTGAAATTTTTCTTTGTTTGCGTGTGATTAGATAATTTTTCATCGTGGCGGAATTGCCAAGACAATCCCGGAGAATACAAGGGAAACCCCCTGAATTTACACCAGGTCATTTAGAAGGGCTTCGGGCTCTGGTACCACACGGTAGCCGTAGAATTAGATCAACAGAAGCTGAAAGCTCTGCTATTGTGATACATCCCGATCATCAAATTCCCTCAACAGAATATATTCAAGAACCGATTTCAGTTTCTGAAGTCACTGAAAATATTTCTCCTACAGGAGAATTATCTGACGAACCTGAAATCTCTGAGCCTGAAACTGAATCTTCTGTGTTAGAAACATCTTCAGGATTTATCTCACCAACTTCTAGCGATCTAGGTTCACCAAGGGTTAGAAATATCATCACTGAAAATCTTCCTTCTGGATTAATTTCTATAGAAGAACTTACTAATCCAGACGAAGACATATCTCTTCCCAACTCCCCTCAATCGTTAAATCTTAGGAAGCGTGAATCCATTTTCTACAGCCCTATTCGAACTAATCCCTGGTATCTTTCTTTAACTGATTTTTTAGAGAATCCGGGTCTTACTTTTTATCCACCTCGAGTTCCATTTCATCCTACACCCAGAGGTTATTATCCGTCATCTATTATGGCTGGAGAGTCATCCATGTTTTCGCAAACGCCTGAATCTTTTTTACATGGTGGTCCTTCTGTTCCTGTGGGATATCAGTCTTTGTCTGGTACTTTCTCAGGAGCAACTCCTCAACCTATCGAAAATGTGTTATCATCTGGTCTTGGTGGACTTAAAATTGAAACGTCGAACGCAGAGCAAGTTTTTATGATGTCTGGTAATATTCCTAATCCTCAAGCTCAAGGCAATCAGTTTCCTTCTGGGGGTCAACCTCAGGGAATTCAGTTACCACTTGGGGGGCAACCTCAGGGTGGGCAATTACCGCCTGGGGGGCAACCCCAAGGTAGTCAGTTACCACCCGGGGCTCAACCTCAAGGTAACTTTTTCCCAGGACAAACTGTGGATCAATATTATTTTGGGGGGCAACCCCAAGGACAGTACATACCTCAAGGTTACCAACCTCAAGGACAATACATTCCTCAAGGTCAACCCCAAACTCAATATGCTCCTCAGGGTCCTCAACAACCCCAACTTCAGTACGTGCCTCAAGGTTATCAACCTCAAGGGCAGTACCCAATGCAAGGTTACCAACAGCCTTCTGGTCAACCATCTATTCAAGGAACCGGAAATTTACCTTTTAATTATCAACCCTACGTTCAACCAGGTTTTGGTCCTTATAGTTTTAACCTTCTCACGACAAATCTCGAATGATGGGGATCCGTTCTAATATCAATAAATTTCCCTTGCGTACTTAATGGGCAGCGTGCCTTATCATCAGTCACCAATATTCGCCTAATTTCGGCATCGGGTTGTAACTTATTTAAACTCTGCACCTCATCCCAATTTCAGTAACGTCTAAAGACACGCAAAGACCACCAGAATCACTGCAATCGCAACGTCTGTTCAGCCCGTTACCGATTCGAAAACTTATCCGAGTTCGGCTTTAATCGGTTCCGGCAATTCAGTCTTTCAATCGCCAAAGCTCACAAACACCAAGGGGTCAGATGCCTCATAGACAATATGCATGAGTAATAAGCAGCTACGAAAACTAGGCTCAACCTCAGTTTACTTTATCAACCGTACTTTGAACGATTATACACGTGTCCCTATTGCTCGTAACCGAAAGCATCGCCTATACCCTGGTTATACTTATCAACAACCTCGGTATGGTCCGATTCATCCTGGTTATCCGGGAGGTTATACAATACCCAATGCTAATCCAATTCCTAGTTATCCTGGGTATCCGCCTCCTGGATCTGCTTTGGCTTCTCAAGGTTTTCGTGACCCTAACCGTCAGTTACCGTTCATCGCAACTTTGGATTTACCAGATTTGACGCGCCTTACTAATGATCCTATTTTCTATTATCAGAACTGGCCGTCAATGCCTCATAAGTTGCCCAGTGATATACCGAAATTTGAAGGTAAGTCAGGAAAGGATCCATCAAATCATGTGATGACTTATCACCTTTGGTGTGCATCTAATTCTATTATTGATGATTCGATTCGCTTACGTCTTTTCCAAAGGACACTCATAGGTCTTGCAGCCAAATGGTACATTGAGTTGCCACGAGGCTCGTTTCATAATTTCAGTCAGTTAGCAACGTCTTTCTTAACTCATTTCCAGTTGCCTGTCAGATACGACAATGGCACAGAATTATTAACTTCACTGAAACAATCTACGTCCACGTATATTTCTGATCATATTCATGAGTGGCGACGTAGACGGCGATTGGTGAAGGTTTATATTCCGGATCAAATTTTGGCAGAGTGGTTTGTAAAATCATTACTACCTAAGATCACTGAAGATGTAGCTAAAGCTGGTGTTGTTACTGAAGAGAAAGTAATTGCTCAGGCTCAGTACCTAGACCTCGTTTATACGCAGTCAGGTACTTTACATGAAAAAATTCCAGATTTACCCAAACAAGGTCAAATTGCTGCTCCTCCTTCAGGGTCTCATGCCGCTGACGGTATGATTGGTACGGTTAGTTCCAAAAGTAAGAAGAAATCTTCAAAGAATTCTTCTCCAATCATAACTTTACCTGATTCCCCGAAGGGAGAATCCTCTCAAGAATTTTCTGCCGATATTCATGTCGTTGAAACATCTACGGCAAAATCAAAAACCGGTGGTAAAAAGAAAGGGAGGAATAAAAACAAGAAAAATTCGAAAGAGAAAACAGATAGAGAAGAATCCAATGATGAGAAACGTAAACCTTGTTATCCTTGCTTCATTTGTGAACAAGATCACTTCACGAAAGAATGCCCATATCGAGAAGAGGTTACGAAACTCATTAAAGGATCGCAACAACCTGCTGTCTTGAAGGATCCTTTTCCAGTTCAAGACAGTAAGATGATTGGTTCTTCCTCGACCACTTTAGAAGAGCCTATTATGATGATGTCTCATATAAGGGTTGCGACGCGATCGCAAGATTACGGTTCTAAGAATCTGGTTGATGGCAAAGAAGGAGAGTCTTCCAATGCCAACGCATCAAATACAACTCCTCCTGTTTCTGGTCCGCTACAGATCGAGAAACAAAATCCAGACTTGATAATCAAGCCGCCTGCTAAAGGTGTTCTTCGTAAATCAGCTTTCAATCCACATGCGAGAGCTGCTCATAATTACAACATTGTTGAAGATTTAGCTATTTCTCCTTCAGCAATGTCGGCTTTGGAAGTGCTGCAGTCATGTCCAGCACAGCGTAAATTGTTATTGTCTGCCATAGGAGCTATTGATGTTAATGATTCTAACCTTATAATCTTCGATTTAGAAACTAGTACACCACGTCTTCCTCATCAAATGGCTTTCCAGATTCCAGTGTTAGTAAAAAACAGGCCTATTTTTCGGACTGTGATTGATGAGGGAGCTTCAACGTGTATTATGTCGCTTCAGTGTTGGAAATCTCTTGGTTCTCCTACACTTAACCAATCTCCTACGATTCTAAAAGCTTTTGATGGTCGAGGTTTTCAACCTTATGGTATTTTGCAGGATTTACCCATAGGGGTTGAAGGAAAAATCGTTAATCTAGATGTGGAAGTGGTTGATGCCCCTCTAGATTACAACCTTCTACTGGGTCGTAGTTGGTCTTATGCTATGACTGATGTTGTCTCTTCGGTCTTTCGACTTATAAAATTTCCATATCAAGGAAGGATCGTGACAATAGATCAGTTAACTTATTTTTCGTCAGACCCAGCCTCTACAGAAACAATCCAACATGTTGGTAAAACGACTATCTCTTATAAGGATGTTGGAGTAGGTTTGATTAAAGATTCTGGTTTACTAGGAACTTTTTCCTTTCCTCCTCCTAACGTATCGTCTTCTACAACAACTATTCATATGATTTCGTCAGACACACTTTTGACTGATGATCCTTGGATACTACCTTCGGAATCCGAGATTGACTCATTTGATGGCGTGATGCCTTTGAGTCCATTTGAAATTGCGTACCAGACTGTACAGTCTTTTTCCAACACCTTTTCAACCAAAATTGATCCAATGAATGGGATCCAAGAGGAATCACTTTCTATTTCTAGTTCAGACGCAACGACATTTCCCGAAATTGTTCATACAGATGAGCAAATTCGTGAGTTTTTGTCTGTTGATGATTTACCATGGGAAGATCTCCATCATAGGTCTTCATTCTTACCTGAATTAGATCATTTTGAAAATGATTTCACTTCAATATTTACTGCTGAATATGCCAAGAAACCTCAGAATCCATTGAAAAATCCTGATTCTGAGTTAAATTTAGAAAATATATCTAGAACGGTTCCAATTGACATTTCAGTAAAACCTGGAATAATTGAAAACATTCATATAGGTGCTTGTTGTTCAGACGAAGAAATTCAGACTTATAAAGCCCTATTTCAAGAATTCCGAGACGTGTTTGCCTGGTCTTACGAAGAAATGCCAGGAATTGATCCATCGATCGTAGTACATGAAATTAAGACTTACCCGGATGCTAAACCTGTTTGTCAACGATTACGTCAAATACATCCTAGAAAAGCTGCTGCTATAAAATCTGAAGTTGAAAAATTACTTCGAGCAGGATTCATTTATCCAATTCCTTTAACGGATTGGGTATCGAATATTGTTCCTGTGACTAAAAAACAAGGAACAATACGAGTATGTATCGATTATAGGGATATTAATCGAGCATGTCCAAAGGACAATTATCCAACTCCCTATATCGATCAGATAATCGACGATTGTGCTGGAAGTGAACTATTCTCCTTTATGGATGGTTTTTCCGGCTACAATCAAATAAACATACTCCCTGCAGACCAACCTAAAACAGCTTTCATTTGTCCATGGGGAACATTTGCCTATTGTAAACTACCTTTTGGACTTAAGAACGCTGGAGCAACTTTTCAACGGGCCATGTCTTATGCGTTTCATGACATTAAGCACATTGTTCAACCATATCTTGATGATTTACCTGCTCATTCATCACGTAGGGCCGATCATCCCATTCATTTACGAGCAATTTTTATGAGATGTCGGCATTATCGGATAAGGTTGAATCCGCATAAATGTGTTTTCTGCGTAGAATCGGGTCGTTTACTGGGATTTGTTGTCTCAAAATCAGGCATTCGTGTTGATCCTTCAAAGGTCGAAGCTATTGTTAAATTGCCTCCTCCTTCGACATTGCGCCAACTCCAGAGTTTGCAGGGGAAAGCAAAATTTTTACGTAGATTTATTCAGAACTATGCCGAGCTTGCAAAGGGTTTTACCCGGTTGTTGAAACAAGACATTCCGTTCTTTTGGGACGAGGTCGCTGATCGATATTTTGATGCACTTAAACACGCGTTGACCCATGCACCGTTATTGCATCCTCCCAACTACAACCAGGATTACTTTCTATATCTCGCTGCTTCTCATTCCACTATTGGGATGGTACTAGTTCAGGAAGATGAATCTCACAACGAGCATGTGATTTATTATCTTAGTCAAAATTTGAATCCGACTGAAATCAAATATACACATGTGGAGAAATTGGCCTTGGCAGCTGTTCAAGCTGTCCAACGTTTTCGACATTACATATTGTTACGTAAAACCACAGTAATTTCTTATTGCAACCCTATGATGTATATTTTGACCAGACAATTGCTAGGGGGCAAATATTCTAAATGGATAGTTATCCTACAAGAATTTGACTTGGAATTTGAAAAATCCAAGGCAAAGAAATCTTTGGTTTTTGCGGAACTAATGTGTGATTTTCCCTCTACTGATATTGAAACAGTGGCAGAAGAGTCCATTGTAGACGAATCTTTGTTTCTTATCAGTACGTTTGATCCATGGTATGGGGATATTATTGTATATCTCCAAACCCAATCTTTTCGGCCTGAAATTTCGCGAACTCAACGACGGAAAATACGCTTCCAATCCCAACAATATAACATCATTGGTGATACTCTTTATCGACGAGGAGCGGATTCTGTTTTCCGACGTTGTTTAACTCATGAAGAAGCTGAAAAGGTACTCAATGACTGTCATTCTGGAGCATGTGGTGGTCATATGTCTGGGTATGCCATTGCCCAAAAGATATTGCGTGCAGGTTATTTCTGGCCAACATTATTTAAAGATTGCATTTATGCGGTTCGGAAATGCCACAACTGTCAAATTTTTGATAGGAAAATGCGCGCGCCACCCGCTCCTCTTCACCCTATAATTGCTGTTGGTCCATTTGCGAAATGGGGTATCGATTTTATCACATGTAACCCTCACTCGGCCGGGGGGCATGCCTATATTATTCTCGCTGTAGATTATTTTACGAAATGGGCCGAGGCGATGCCTACATATTCAGCTGACGGCAAGACTGCTGCAACATTTGTGTTCAATCACATAATTGCTAGGTTTGGTGTTCCTCAAGCTATTATTACAGATCATGGAAGTCATTTTCGGAACATCATGATGACCGAATTAACAGAACAACTTGGCCTACGCCACGATAATTCCACTCCGTACTATCCACAAGCAAATGGCCTGGTTGAAGCTATTAATAAAGTTTTAGTCACCATGATTAAACGAATCATTGGTATTCATAAGACGAATTGGCATTCCATGTTATTTTCAGCGCTTTGGGCATATCGAACCTCAGTCAAAACATCAACGGGTTTCACTCCTTTTCAACTAGTTTACGGTTTAGAAGTTGTGCTACCAATTGAATGCGAAATACCGTCATTAAGGTATGCTTTTGATGACTATTTCAGTGGCTTTTTAATAGAATTTGTGAACCTTTTTGTATCATGAATTTGGAAAGTAATAAGGAACCATAACAAAACATGTGAGAATTGATATGCAAGACTTAGCCACTGATAATGGTTATTTTCTGTACAGGAAAAGGAGAAAACGAGGAATTTCCGTTCCAAAGGAAAGGACAAAGTCGAGATAACTGCTGTCCCTCTGAACGAGAACCGAATGCAAACAAGGCTAAATAGATTACAGCAAATCGGCTCGGAAAAGAAGGAGAAGACACCAGCTCGGCGCCAAAGAAAGGAAAGGATGAAGAATTAACAGTTTGGCGAATCCCTCAGGATCTTCGATCCTGAGGGATCGCTGCTTTATTTATCATGTTACTTGGACATCTCCGCCATCACCTTTATATAAAGGGACAACACTGTTAGCTTGATAGATAGGATACGCTTTTATGTAATTTTCTGTAAAACATCAACTTTGATTATTGAGTCTCGTTGAGAACTGGTTCAATGTATTTTTGACCGATGCATTAATAAAAGCTTGGTGATTATTTCATCTCTGCGTCTGGATTAACTTAAAGCGGTGTATCCTTGGAGGCTAAGGGCCCGGCCCCGAAGGACACTTGCTTCTGTACCATTACGACTTGACTTTTGTGTGGTTTGTTTATCATTGTTATTTGGTAATTTGATATGCTTTATAAGTTCATATTACATGCTTTGTTAAAGATTGAATCATTGAGGTTTTTTACAGATAGAATCGTGTGTTGACTCCGCATCAAGTTATTAATCCTTTCAAGAGTTAATTGCATGTTCTTACTGTTTTGTTACAGAGCTGTTATACTAAACGTTCGTGTTGTGCGCGTTTCTGATTTATCAGTACTGTTCCATAATTCATTAATAGTTATTGCTGTTCCATTAGTGTGATTTGTGTGAATTGCTTTTAGAGTGAAAGAATGTTATTTGATTGCAAAGAATGCATTTGAGTTAATAGATTAAGTTTGGTTACAACCTGCGGGACTTAGTTATTCAATTGCTGTTCCATTTTAGACTTGCTGTTCTATTTCAGAATTGTTGTTCAATCCTTTATTTGCTTTGCTATTCCAT